>JABSTQ010001204.1:0-47818 GCA_013358835.2 Ixodes persulcatus | reverse complement strand
TTCATCAAAATTATTTATTTATTTTTGAGCAAAATGTTTCTAACTGCATTTCTGAAAGAACCCTTAAACGGAGTTTTGAAGGATCATGGTGGAATTTTGAAACAATGTTACTTCAACTATTCAATTCATTTTATTCACTCCCATAATACAAAATGGACGATTTACGAGGAGAAAGACTTGCAGAAGTGCAGCTTGACGAAGCCGCTTCCCCCTACAGGCAGATCGGTCAGCGGAATATAATTACATTATTTGACACGGAAAAAAACATTTATGCAGCACACCGAGAAATATGTTATTAGGAGGATAATATTTCACGCAGTGTATTCTTATTAAAATTTTCGATGCAGACACCTCCCAAGCAGCACGGATTTCGGCCAAGCACTGGCCAATGGCTGGCGATTGTCTTTTGGCCAGTGGCCAAAGAGTGGCCATTCATTAGACAATGCTTGGCCGTTGGCTGATGGCCAGTGGCCATTGGCCAAAGGCCAGAGAAAGGCCAGTCATCGGCCAATCTCTGGCCATTGTCTGGCCACTGGCTAAAGGACTATTGCCAGCCATTGGCCAATGATTGGCCAAATTTGTGCTGCTTGGGCTTGTTCTTTGAAAAAAATTCAATTCTGTTGGAAGTGTGTGCTGAATCAGCTGAAGCCCGTAATGAGTTCTTGGACGTGATGTTCTCCAGGATCCGGCGCTACGCATTTCATATGCAATAATTTTGCTAGTTAATTTAAAATTTGACGTAATGAATCTTTGGGAACTTTCAAGTGATGCCCCGTATATTGTTGCTAGATAATAGTTAAATTTTTTTTTTTTTTATTTTTATTACTTTATGTTTTCCAAACAGAGGTTCGGTATGTGCGTATTACGACTTATTAGTTACGATGTGAATTATTTTTTTCTGCAGCAAAATAATTTATTAAGGTTAGTATTTATCGTAGTTCCTTAAACTAGATGACAGTATGATGTATGAAAATTAAATAATGCATTGTAATTTTAAAGTTTTGCACGAGATGGTAATGCATAGCGATGCTTATATAGAGCACTTATGATACTCGATGTTTGAGAGAAAGATTTTGAACATGCGAAGCCCATAACATATGTTCGTGAAAAATCAAGCATAATGTTTCAACAGTAGTTGCAAATTTAACCTCAGAGGAAATCATCATCAATTTTGTGGTGGCATTACATTCTGTATACCTTTCGGTTTGAAGATAATTGCATTTGTTTTACTTTCATTTATTTTTAGAGAATTGGAAACAATCCAGCAGCTAAGTATTTCGAGGAATATATTTGCATCGGTAATTAAGCTATCGATGTTCTTTCCTGAAAAGATATACTGGTATCATCTGCATAAATGACAAATGAGGAATTACCTTGGATAGTAACTACATAATCTATAAATAGGTTAAACGGCAATGCCCACAAGACACTACCTTGAGGTACTTCTGTTCGAACTGCTTAGAGCATTGAAGAGTATCCGTTTATTTCAACACTGCTGCCGGAAGTTCAACTAGCTTTTCCTCCTGTTCCATAAAAATATAGTTTTTCGAACAAAACTTCATGATTGAGCCGGTCAAAGGCTTTAGAAATATCAATAAATATTCCTAATTTTAGACACTTGTTTTCAACATTGTTTAAGATAATTTCTTTTTGCTGTAAAAGTGCCACTTCAATAAAACGGTCTTTCAGAAAACCATCCTGAGAATCTGTAAGTAGCATATTTTTCACAAACATTATTAGCCTCACACAAATAACTTTCTCTAAGCCCTTAAAAACAGGCAATATTGAAATCTGTCTGTAGTTGGAAATATCTTTGTCCCCGGACTTGTATAAAACAGACACCTTTGCAATCTGCATACCTTTAGGAAAAACACAAGTCGAAAGCGTCAAATTGAAGATGTGTGTGAGACAAGGTAAAATAATCTCAAGAACGTATTTTATTGGTTGCACCTGCATTTCAATAAAATTTGTATATTAATTGTTTTTGAGGTGTAAAAACGCCGAGTGTACCACGCTCTAATCAGTAGGAAACTGAAAACAGTTTTGCCAAATCTCTTGAGTTAAACACGGTGAGCCGCTTGTTTGCGCAGGGGAGAGTAAATTTGTTAAATAATCATTAAATGTATTTGCTAGTTCAACTCCAATGAACCTGTTTCCTTCTAATATAAGTTCTCGTATAACGTCATCGTGATTGTTTCGGTCAAATAAAATATTAATGTTTTTTTTTGAAACTTAAGTCACTGCTATTTTTATTATGAAACATTCTGTAATAATATGAACATTTCGCTTTCCTTAGTATGCCGATTATCTTGCTTCGACACTTTGTAAACCTTTGAAACAGATATAGGTCTCTATATAGTGCTCAAAAGACGCGCAGAGAGCTTGTTTCTTTTAATTATCATTCTTAGTATGTTTTTGGCTAACCATGCATGGTTTCGAAGACTTTTTAGATATATTACGTTTCTGGGATTAAAACAATATATATCTATATATATATATATATATATATATATATATATATATATATATAGGATCGAACTGATTGATAAAGCAATAGTTCGCTTCATCAGATGAGTTTCTTGAAAGCAGCACATTTTAAATTTGAGATGCCACGCAGTACCTGAAAATATCTAGTGCTTGAACGTTAACGACTTTAGGGGCTTTCCCTACATTATCTAAATCAGCAAAAAATAAATTAGAGGGTGGTCACTGATATCAGATAAAAACTACACCAGTGGAGATTCTAGTCCGAGTTATGTTTTGATAAGCAAGTCCAGGAACCTTTCACTGGATGAAGTAACAGATGTAGGACAAGTGATTATATAAAATAAACCAAAAGACTAAAAAAAAGTAGACAATTCAACTTGACGAGCAGAAATAAAGTTTATATTATTATTGAAATCACCACCTAAAGCTATTTTATAATTGTAGCCACCAACAAATTGAAATACAGTTTCAATAAAAATTAAAAAAGCAGATAAGTAAGCTTTTTATCAAATACTATCCCTAGCAACTTGCGTGCCTCCTTTACAGATATAGCAACATCATTCAAGTGCAATACTGAATCTGGAGACAGGCCACGGCGGAGTGAATAGAGAACATAGGCTGTCTTTTCGGGAGAGAACCTGAAGCCATTTTGATCAGCCCACCTGTACATCTTATTGATTGTGAGCTGCATCTGCCGTTCAGAGCTGGACGAGTTACAAGAGGAAACCAATATCTGCACATCATCTAAATACATAGAATAGGATACACTTGGTGGTATAACCTTAGCCAGACTATTAATCTTCACAGCAAAGAGTATAACGCTTAATACTCCACCCTGAGGGACGCCATTGTCCTGGAGAAAAACATTTGACAGGACAGAGCCCAAACGCACTTGGAAGGTCCAACCGGTCAAGAAACTTTGAATGCAGCGACGCGTGCAACCTCGGATACCGTATGAGTACAAGTCTCGAAGGATCCCATATCTCCAAGTCGTATGATACGCCTTTTGTAGGTCAAAGAAGACAGAAACACAATGCTGGCGATGAACAAATGCTTCCCGAATAGAAGTTTCCAAGCGGACAAGATGATCTACCGCGGAGCGGCCCGCTCGGAAGCCACACTGATTTCTATCAAACACACCCTCTGCCTTTAAAAATGTACAAGACGGCGATTAACGAGTCTCTCATAGGTTTCGCCCAGGCAGCTGGTCAATGCATTGAGCGGTAGCTCGTGGGTAAGAAGGGGTCTTTGCTAGGTTTCAGTAGAGGGATTATATGTGCCTTTTTACAAGAGTCAGGAGAACAAGCAGCATCACACAGTAAATTAAAAAGGTGAGTAAATTGTTTAAAGATTCAGGCGGCAGTCTCCTTAGCATCTCGTATTGAATCCTATCCGGCCTACCGGCAGATTCTTTTTTGACGCCTAGAGCCAATTCAAGCTCACACCGTGTAGATGACTTGTTATAAGGGTCACCTTGAGCACCAGAAAAAAATAGCTTGTTTTTTGCTGCTGCTCTAAACCTCTTAAAGGATTCACTATAAGTTGGCTGAGTTAGAGACTTCCTAGAAGTGTTCACCAAGAACATTTGCTTGTTCCATAAGGGATGTTGCTGATGGAAAAAGGGGTATTCTGAAAGACAGATAGTCTCCCCTGATCTTCCTAAGACGATCCCACACTTCCTTTGATGAAACAAAACTACTCAAAGATGTGACATATTTTTTCCAGGAACTGCCTTTAGCTTGCCTTCGCGTCCAGCGAGCTTTGGCTCTTCATTTCTTAAATACAAGCAGATTCCGTGGAGTGAGATATCGCTTAAAGATGCAGCATGCCTTGTTTTGTGACTTGCGTGTTGTGGTGCAGTCATTGTTCTACCACGGCTTGCACTTCTTGGGGAGTCGTTCAGAGGTCTGGGGAATACTGTGTGATGAGGCATCTATAATCGCTTCAGTAACGTACAGCGTTGCATCTAAAGGGCTTATGTTTACGAGAACAGACGAGTCAATAAAAGCCTCCAAACAAAAAAGAGGCTAATCAGCCTTTTCCAATTTCCACCTTGGAAGCCGTGTCGAAATAGAAGGAATTGGCATCGTGCTTTGAAGAACAATAGGGAAATCATAACTTCCAAAGGGGTTATTTAAAACCTTCCACGAAAAGCATGGAAGTGAAACTGGTGATGTAATAGAAAGGTCTATAGATGTGAATGATTGATGTGCTGCGCTAAAAAATGTTGGTTCCCTCCCATTAAAAGAACACAAAGCCGATGAGAATAAAAAGCGCTCTTTGACGCGTCCACGTGAATCCTGGCGAGCACTACCCCACAAAGGATGGTGGGCATTAAAATCGCCTAAAATCGAAAAAGGTTGAGGTAACTGTTTTACAAGTGACTCAAGTTCACTGATATGCAGTGGAGAGTTAAGTGGCAGATAAAGAGAAACTACCGTAATCAAACGGTCAACAAGAAGGCGTACAGCTACAGCCTTGAAGGGCGTAGAAAGGGGGACCTCAGAGCAAGCAACACCACTCTGCACCACTTGCGCCACTCCTCCCGACATATTAGGGGAGAGTCTATCTTTTTTAAAAACTCTGTGCCGACGTAAGATCTGTGTATGACTGTTGTTTAAATGTGTGTCTTGCAGAGTGAGTGCAATTGGTCTCAACTCGTCCATAAAATAATTTACATCATCAATATTTCTTATTAGGCCACGGCAGTTCCACTGCATAAAATGGAATTTGTTCATTGCTTTAAAAAAGAGTTAAAATTCGAATACAAAAAAACACTGGGGGAATGAAAATTTCTAAAGCTGCCGTATGGTGGCAAACATTAGTTTGCAATGTCACGTTGGAGGGATAACAGTGTTTTGTTTGTTTTTGTGTTTACTCTTAGCAGTCTGCCACTCCATCTCGTCTTGGCCAGACGAAAGAGTGGAGACTTCTGTACACTCATCCATGGCTTCAGTTTTCTGAAGCGAGGCTTTTCCTGCAGGTTTGGGCAGGTTCGGCGAACGGGGCGCCATGCCCTGTCCACGATCAAACCCAGCCAAAGAGGCAGAGGAGGTGCTGGGGCTGGGGGTCGCCCAAGTTCACCCGTTCCTGCCCCTCAGGCGCTGCAGGTGCGGCTCTAGAGCCATGCCGCTCCTTCGATGATGCTCTCTCCAGGGAGTGTGGGCGAGAGTGTTGACCCTTCTTCCTGGAAGGAGTTTGCAAAGGAGGGACGGTTGCGCTAGCCACCGGCCCATCCTGGGTTTGGGAAACAACCTGAGAAGATAAAGGCTCTTGTCTCATTGGAGCGCGAAGGTTCGCACTCTGGCTGCGAGGGTCGGTAGACCGCCCAGCTGAGATTGCATGCACACCCCGGAAGTTGCATCTTCAGCTGGGGCGTGGGGGACTGTAGTGGCCTCCGATAGTCCAGAAAGAACGTCTGGGTGGCCGCTGGTACCATCAGTGGTGCAGGTCCCCTCTGCACCACCTGCGCATAACTGCCTTTACGCAAGAATCCGAAGCGACGGCGTGCCTCTGGGTAGGAGAGGTTTCTCTTGACTTTAAGTGTAAGTACCTCCTTTTCCTCCTTCCATTTTCTGCAGGATCGAGAATATCCAGGGTGGTATTCACCGCAGTTCACACAGTGTGCGTCGTTGGTGCAAGAGTCTCTGGGGTAGTCAATCTTGGCACATTTTGCACAAGTGGCTTTTCCGAGGCAATGTTGGGAGCCATGGCCAAACCTCTGACATTTGAAACACCTTCGAGGATTAGGCACATAGGGCCAAACCCTGCAGTGGACAAAGCCAGCTTTCACGGCCTCTTGAAGTGTGGCAGACTCAAACGTTAGGACTAAGTGCTTTGTCTTTTGTTCTGTGCCATCACGACGAATTGTGATTCGTCGTGCACCGAAAACTCCTTGGCTAGAGAGGCCCTCCGCCAGCTCTGCGTCAGATCTGTCTAGCAGGTCGTCCTCAGAAATTAGACAGTGTTCATTTTGCGGTGAGGGGTAACACTGACTTTATACTCTGACACAGAGTTAAGACACAAGAGGGCATCCCTATGCTCCTTTGTACTGATTTTCACAAGGAGGTCTCCGGACGTCATTTTTTTGCATTGAAGTTTTCGTCAACTCCTTCTAGAGCCTTAGCTACAAGGAAAGGGGACAGTTTCCCCAGTGGCTTTCCATTTTCAAAATGAAGAACTAGAAATCTTGTAAATTTTTCAGAAACAGAAGACTTTTCAGAGTGGAACGGTACTTCGGTGCGGACCCTTTTCGGGGCCCGATCAGTGGTTTTTTGCATAGAACCCATATAGGTGGGAAGGAAAGTTCAATGTCCGGGTGCACCGCCCACCACGGAGCCCGACAAGGGAGTAGGTAATGTGCCATAGCAAGATGGGCTTGGCTGACACAATGACTCTACCAGTGCTGCCCAGGCACTATACCCTAGTGCGGTTGCAGGGACAGGACCAGTTTCCACTCAAGGTTGGCCCTTGCCACCTAAGAAGGTGAAAAAGAAAGAAAGGGGGTGTAGGAAGAAAAGAAAAAGAGGTGGGAGGAAAAGCGAAAGGAGGAAGAAGAGGGTAAAAGAGGCAACTGACTGAAACATCCTGGTCGGGCCAAGCCAGGACACCCGTCTACAAGAAGCAGGAGCCAAAGCGGTGTATTGCCTCACCTGGGGGCCCCGAAGGGTCCAAACATACCCCGGGCTCAGCTCAATCACCAGGGTTCCCTTTTCTCTGGACACGGGTTAAGCCACGCACAGCCAGACGTGGGTGGGCGAACCCACATGGCTCGGGGTTCGTAGTGATGCCGCCCACCAAGCACCCACTAAAGTAAGTGCCCCCTGCGTGCGACTATGGTGGCCCACGTGGCTGGGGTCCGTGGTGTCGCTACTCACCAAGCACCTAGCACCTAAGGTGCAGGCGCCCCCTGTGGGGCTCGGGGTCCGTGGAGACGCCACACTCCAAACACCTGCTTTCACAGGTGCCCACTGCGTCGACCCGATATGATCTTGGAGACAGTGAACACAAAACACGACCTCTCTGAGTCCACACTTTGTCTCTCACCCTCACGACCTCTTCTTTTCCTAGTTCGGGAGACTCCTCCCTCAAGGGGCACGTTGCTCGTGCTTGGAAACAAGACTGCGTGGTTGTTGGTTGAAGTCAGGAAGTCGGCTGCGTAATATTCTGCCCTGTAGCAGCTCTCCCGGCGATCGACCATCTTCTAGTGGGGTGGATCGGTAGCTAAGCAGCCCAAGCCAGAGGTCCTCGTGGGCCTCTTCAGTCTTTCTTATGATGCGCTTGACAATCTCTACTCCTTTGTCGGCGAGTCCATTCAATCGGGAAAACTCTGGGCTCGACGTGCCATGTTTGAAATCAAACCTGGAGGCGAAAACAGCGAAGTCATGAGATTAAAATGGTGGACCGTTGTCGCAGCAAACTTCCATCGGGATTCCGTATCTTTAGAAGATAGCGCTCAACTTTGAAATGACGGAACGTGCCGTGGTGTCTTCTGGTTTTTTCACTTCCGGAAAGTTAAAACGTGCATCAAACACACACAGGCATGAACTTCCCTTGTTGAAAGAGGTCAATACCCACTATCTATCATGAATGATCTGGAGTTTGCCTTGTTATAAGAGGCTTGCTCGGTTGTTTGTACGCGAAATTTCGGCACACGGTGCAGCGTTACAGCAAAGTTTCAATGTCCGAGTTAAGCCCAGGCCAGGACACCAAGCGGCGGGCTCTTACTTTACATTTGTTAAAGCCCAAATGTCCTTCATGGATTCGTTGCAGTATTTCCGGCCTCCAGGATTTTGGTATCACCACTCTGTTCCCCTTCAATACAATTCCTTGGAGAATTGATAACTCGGAAACTGGTGGTTTCAGTTGGCGTTCCACATCACCACTGCCGCTCATCTAGCGTATAACTGACTGTAAGTCCGGGTTCTTCGCGGTCGCTTTAGCCTGGTGGTTAAAGGTGTTTTCGCTTAACAAGACTGAGACAACGCTCAGAGCGTGGACTTCAACATCTTCGGTAGAGCCGGCGGTGTCCTCAGTCTAGACTGGTGATCCCCTTGACAGCATGTCGGCGGCGAGGAGTAGTTTTCTTGGTACGAATTGAACATTCGCACCTCGAACAAGCACCAGGACTCTCGAATTTGCCAGAACACTAAAATGCAGGAATATACAAAAGACACGTCGCTCCCAGGAATCGAACCCAGACTTTTCGCGTGGGAGGCAGGTACGATAACCGTTAGGCCACGCGCGCGCTGCCTGCTTGCCCAGCTGCGCGCGCGGCAATATCGCCAATCCCTTTTGAAGAAAGCGCAATCAGTGGTCAGTGGTGGGTTTCGATTATTATCTTACGACCATACGCAAAGTGGTGGAATTTCTCGCAGCCAAGAGTGATACCAATCGCTTCCTTTTCAACCTGCGAATATTTCTGTTTTGAGCACATCATGACCCGTGATGCGTAGGCCACAGGCCGCCAGCTGTCGCCGCGACGCAGTAAGAGTGCGGCTCCCAATTAATGTTTTGATGCGTCAGAACACATTTTTGTTTCTCGGGCTGAATCAAAGATCGCCAGCAAAGGTGCGCTAGGAAGCATTACGCAAATTGTCTTCCATTCCTCGGCGTGGTTGTCTGTCCAATCGAAGACTGTCTTTTTTAATGAGACCGCGCAAAAGTTATGTTTTTGCCGCTAAATTCGGCAAGTACTTTCCAAAGTAGTTGGCTACTCCAAGTATTCTTTGTACCGCTCGCTTGTCTGTCGCTTGCATTTCACCTGGCGACGTGACTAGTGCGGAGCTTGGCCCTATTTCTCCTTGGCTGATCAGATGGCCCAAGTAGTCAACCTTCGTTAGCCCAAACTTGCACTTGTCGGCGTTAAAGGTCAAACCCACCCGCCTGGCCAACTGCAATGCATTTCGGAGCCGCGCATTGTGTTCTTCTTGCGTTGCTGCCCAGATCAAAATATCGTCAATGTATACACGTACTCCAGGGGCCTAGTAAAAACTTTCGCTTATTGTTTTCTGAAAGACCTCAGGAGCCGATGCGATCCCAAAGGGAAGCCTCAAAAACCGTTAACAGACGTTAACAGAAGATATGCCGAACGAGCAAATGAATGAAGTGGCTTCATCTAAAGGAATTTGACGGAACCCAGAGTTGGCGTCGAGGCGGGAAACATATCTGGCACCTGCGGGTTCGGCCTCAATGTCCTCGCGCATAGGCATCTGATAGTTTTTGCGCTTCATAGAATGGTTAATGCGTCGGGGGTACATGCAAAGGCATAGTTTCCAGTTCGTTTTCCGCACAAAGACAAGGGAACTCAGCCAGACCGATGGCTCGTTGAACTTTTGGATGATCAATCCCTGTTTCATGCGTTCCAGCTCCCCTCGAAGGGACTCTCGGAGTGCCAGAGCCACTCGTCGTGCCGGCTGGGCCACCGATGTCGCGTCCTCTCGCAAGACCGTCTGGTACTGGCGTGTCACGCAGCCCGTACGTTTAAACAACGAGTGAAACTCCCTTACAAACCGTCGGTGCACCTGGTGTTCACAAAACCGTCTGTGCGCAACATAAGTCCGAGCACCTCGCTTGCAAGTGGTCCAAGTATTGCCTGGTTACCTTTCTTGACAATTTTGTGGTCGGCCACCTTTGCGTTGATGATCCAATTTACCTGGCTGCTGACGCTACAAATCTTCACGTCCAGAATGTCAAATTTATCGTGGCCATCAAGAATTTCTCCGATTTGGGGGTCTATCTTGCAGCAGGCCGCCAAGTGATTATTGCCTCTGCACCTGAAACACGACTTTCGAAATGCCGGACACCTTCCACGCTCATGTTTGCGATAGCAGTCGCCACACGTGTACTACAGCCTCTTTTCACCAGCGCAACTGCTTTTCTCCTTGTGCCCGGACCTGGCTCTGCAGAGCCGATGCTTCCTCTACTTTGCAGATCTGTTCGGCCTCGAGCAGCGTTAGGTGTTTTTCCTTGAGCATCTTCTCCGCAACTTCAGATTATTTGTTCCAAACACAACCTGATCCCGGATCATCGAATCGGTTAACTGTGCAAAGGTTCAGCAGCGTGCTTGATTCCGCACGTCACGCAGAAAATGTTCGAAAGGCTCTGCCTTCACTTGCCTTCGTTTCCGGAAGATGCACCTCTCATAGACCTCGTTTTGCTGTTCGAGACAGTATTCCTCGAATCTTTTTGCAACCGTTGCATAGTCGTCCTAGACTTCCCCCTCGGTGAAGAGAAAGTTGTGAAGATTTCTAAGGCGTCGCCCCCAGTGACACTCAGCAGCAGTGCGGTCTTTGACGGCTTCCGACCTTGGTTATTTTGCTGACGCTGTTGCCCTCAGGAATAACTGGAAACGTTTGTCGAAACAACTCCAAGTTGTTGGCGATGTTTCCAGATAGACGCAGCGGCTCCGGTTGCTTGAGTAGCTCCATCCTTTTAAAAACTACTGCGTTCCGCTCTTGCTTCGAGCTACTACCACCGTGAACGGGATCCCTCTTCCGACACCATGTGTCAGTTGGGCCGTACCAAGTCAACACAACGTTTATTCAGGAAGCGGCTAGTAATATAGGCCGACCCGGCCAGTAGAGATACTAGACACGTGACTCATGTAATTGGGTAGGAAAGATAACATTGTTGTTGACATGCAAATTGGGCGTGACTTGCATGATACAGCTTAGAATTATATACATTAATGCATACAATGTTAAGGTGCTTCCCACATAGAGCTTCATAATCATCAGTCATAATAGAATAATCTGTTATGACATTTCATTGAATATCTTTTTTATGTACATAGCTATTCCACCACCGCGCCGAGAGGAACGATTCAAAGAATATAGCAGAACATCACTGAAAGACAAAGAGAGGTAGCGCGACCTTCGCCGATATTTCTTTGACATTTTTTGTTATACTGCCATTCTCGAAATGCGACAGCCACTTAAAAACCAAGCAGGACTCACTGCTTTTCCGCCAGGCCTTGCGAATCATTTCAAAAGTTTCTGTTTTATAATTACCGAGCTCGACCCAAAATTGGGAACTTTTAGCAAATCGTTACCGTGTTCCGCGTACCGCGCTACTGGAGACTTTGAAGCATTCTTCTAAGCGCGCATCCCGCGGTCACTGTGACCGCAGGGCGCGCTAAAAAAACATGCTTTGAAAGATCCAGTAGTGCGGTACACGCAACACGGCAACGATTTGCCAAAAGTTCCTAATGAAGCTCGCAATTCTCCCTCATTGCAGGCTGCGTTGAAATCGCCGATGTGCCCGTTCACATAGTCACAAAACCTTGTTAAGCACAATTTCACACGGTCACAAAATTACGCCATGTAGTGTTATGATTATGAAGGGTACCTTCGACAGTTGCGCGCGCACCACCTTGGTGTCCACTTTTCTTACGCCATAGGCCTAGTCCTGGAACTGCATGATTGAACCTATTATGCACTTCACATCTTTCACACACATGCACACGACCATATTTATAATAGACCCTTTTCAAAGGTCCTCGCCAACGCTTCTCCGCCATTTACCCCGCAAGTGATGACGTCACAACATTGCGCTCTGCTCCAAACAAATCGTTGCTAGGGCCATTGTTATGAACAAATGCATATTGGCTCGACGTGAGGTTAGAAATTGTCTGATAAATAAGTAAATAATTTCTTGTAACCATTGTGTCTTCTCAATATCTTATCATAAAGACTTTATCTGTCGTCTCAGTGTCATAACGCGATGACAGAAGCCCGTAATAAAGTTTCACAACCGGTTTCACCTTATTCGCAGACGACACAATGGCCTCGCGGGTTCAGTGGTTCTTTCTGGGAGTACGCGACCGCGTTGAATGAAGTTAGTGGCGATCAACGAAACCTCTATCTTCGGGGTGAACTTTCTGTTGGATTTCGTAAGCGAAGAGTGCCCGTGCACAGATTTGATCTACGCTCAAGTGCGCAAGCGCGCGAACCCCTTCCCGTGGAGCTCGCTTCCGCAATATTTGAGAAGTTGAAAAAACTGTGAAGCCGATTCACATACGACAACGATGACGTGAAGTGTATCAAGGTCGAAGTGCAGGCAAGCAGACGTTTCAAGGATTTCTGACAACACAGTTGCTTTATATAATAAACAGTGTTAATATTGTAGAGTAAGGCTATATAAGCCTTTATGACTATTTACAGTCAGTGAGTGAAGTAAATTTGTGTGAGTATGTTTATACAGCCTGAACTTAGTCTGCCTCAAAGGGCGACTGGTCTCTGAGCTATAGATAAGGAATTTTAGCCAGTGCAGAACAACCACAAGCAGGGTGCCTTTAACGTGCACCACGCAGTAGTGATACACGACCGCACACCGGTACGATGCTCATCTAGGTCGAAACGGGCAGGGGTGAGGATGGAACCCAGGATCCCTTGGTTCTGCAGTGCAACCTTTCGCTCCACGGGCTCCAAGCTGTATACAGTGAGCGGTTGCGGCAGTGAGCAGTCTTCAGACCCGTGCCGAACCTCGAAGTCCCTGCACGTCGCCTTCTTTATCTCTTTTCAGCCGCCGCAATTGATTGCTACAATACTCCACACCCCTAACGAGGGAAAGCAGTGAGTAAGCCTTTGTTTTCTTTTAGGCAGAAAAAAGACAAGGAAAAAGAAAAGCGGGCTTAGCTCGAGTAGGTTCTTAGGTATTGAAGAGGATCCGGTGAAAGAGATAGAGGTAGTACTGTGTCTGGTTTCAAGTGAGCTTGACGCGATCGATGGTTACGATTCGTTCGTGGTTATTGATATGTAAGGTAAGCGTCTTGGTGTCCCGACGTATAATGGAAAATAGGCCATCGGTTGTAGCAGTGTTTCGGCCCTATCGTTGTCACAGGAAACGTGTGCGTAGTCAAATCGTACTTCTCGTGGAAGGCACTCTTGAGGCAACGGGTTGTTGTCCTTGCATCGGAAGTCGAGATCGATGGACGTAGTCTTCAGCGTTGCCGATTGGAGGGTTTTGTTGGCTTATTGAAAATATGCTGGTGTGGGAAGGGACGTTCCATATGCCAGTTCGGCCGTGCTGCAGTTCAAGTCGTTCTTGTAGGTTGTTTGATTGCCGAGCATTACCAAAGGCAACTTCGCCGTCCATGGGGCTGTTTGGTCCTGCGTTTTGATGGACGTTTCATCTACCGGTGAAAACGTTCTACCATTCCATTGGACATCGGGTGCTACGCGGTAGTATGCATCGGGTAAGCGCCTAGAAATTAAGACAGATGACAAAATAATAGCTATTTGAATTGTCTCTCGCTGTCTGTGATGTTAGTGTGAGGCACTCCAAAGCGACTTACCCACATCCCGAGCAACGTGTGAGCAGCCGTGTGTGCCTTTATATCCTTCATGGGGATTACCTCGGGCCACCATGCAAACCTGTCTACACAAGTGAGCAGGTATCGGAACTCTTGTGTTGGAGGTAGCGGGCCGTTAATGTCGACGTGAATGTGAGCGTCAAGTGGATTGGAGGAGTTAACGCTGCGACTGTGAATTTTGTTCCTCTGACAGTAGATGCATCTTCGTTTCCACTCCAGCACATCCGTGTTTATTTCTTGCCAGAAGAACCAGAATCCAACAAGCCGTTGGGTTGCTAGTATTCCCGGATGAGACATTGAATGAACGCTTTCAGTAGACTTTTGACAGAAAGGTAGAGGAACGAAGGGGCGAAAGTGGCCTGCCCTACTGAAAAAAAAAAAAAAAAAAACATTTGAAATTTGAACGGGACGAAAACTGGGCAAACCGTTTGAATCAAACGGGTGGCGATCTTGTAGAACCGTTCAGATGAAACGTGATTATGAGATATGGGTAGCCGTTTAAAACGGTACTCGTTTGAAACTGTGTCCGTTGGAGAAGGTACCTGTTTGATGCGGTACCCGTTTGATACGCTTACCCGTTCGACCTGGCACGTAACCACACATTTGAAAGCACCCTTCGGATATTCCGGCAAATTCTTTGTTAGTTATAAATGGGTATTGTCTGGAAGAGTGGATATCTTGAACTTATTTAAGACGTCCCGAACTTGATAAACATATTTATAACATGTAGGACATTTGTAGAAAAAAAAAAAAAGAAAGACGTTTACGCTAACGCTCTGTAACGCCGAAATAGAGCGCAGCTCTTGAAGAGGAGGAGGGGAAGGTACAAAGCAGAGGCTATGCCCCTCCTCCTTTCCTCCCATTTAGGAAACATTTTCCCGCTAAATTTAGCGGGGACATTTTTCCGCTAAATTTAGCGCGGAATGTTTTCCGCTAAATGTAGTGGGGAATTGCTTCCGCTAAATTTAGTGGGAAAAGTTTTCGCTAAATTTAGCGGGAAAGTTTTTCCGCTAAATTAAGTAGCGAATTTTATTTTCCCTTAATTGAGCGGTAATTTTTTCCGCTAAATTTAACGGATAATTTTTTCGCTAAATTTAGCGGGGAAATTTGTTCCGCTAAATTTGGCGAGGAAAATTTTCCGCTAAATTTTGCGGGGAAATTTTTTCGCTAAATTTAGCTGGAAATTTTTTCCGCTAAACTCAGCGGAAAACCTTTTTCCGCTAAAGTTGGCGGGGAAAATTTTTCGCTAAATCTGGCGGAGAAATTTTTACGCTAAATTTAGCGGAGAATTTTTTCCGCTAAATTTAGGGGGCAAATTTGTTACGCTAAATTTGATGGGGAAAACTTTCCGCTAAGTTTGGCGGGGACATTTTTCCGCTATATATAACGGAGAATTTTTCCCACTAAATTTAGCGGGGTAATTTTTCCGCTAAATTTAGCGGGAAAAACTTTCTGCTAAATTAAGCGGGGAAAATTTTTCGCTAGGTTTAGCGGGGAATTTAGCCACAATGCACCGCGCGGTTACGCCGACGCCGACGGCGACGGCAACGGCGACGCCGCTCAAGCTGGAAACGGGCGCTAAGAGCTGCGCTCTAAAATGTACTCCCACATGTGATTGCAAATAGGCAGGAAAACGGACACAAAAGATTGTTTTCAATTCTCCTAGAAGTTTATTACATATAAACTATTCTGTAGAGAAGTACAGACGTGCAAGCGATTTGTGAAATGTGAAGATGCACTACTAAACTTTTATACAACTGAGAAGATTCCAAACAAAGTAAATCTAGGCTATAGTGTATGCTCCCGGGAGCTAGGAAAATAGTTGCCCCACAAATCTACCAGAAGGCGCCTCTGATTGGCGGTGGCAATCAGTTCACCGAACGACGTGACATTGACAAATCGTTTCATTGACGCGCTGTTTTATTGAAAGCTTATTTTATAGACAGCTATGATTTGCTTTTTTCCAGTACATCACCCCAGACTGTCGTCGCAAATGGCATAAGCGGGTGGGCCATGTAGGATAACATTTTTGTAATGAGCCGTCGCAGACTGTCCCCGTGAAACTGAGTGAACGGGACCTCCGGCCAGTGATAGAAGCGTGACGAAATGTCCCTACAGACTCCAATTCTTTTAACGAGTGTCCGTGATATGTTAATGTCAATGAAACGTGTGAATCAAACGTGTATCCACGAAAAGTTGGTTTTGGAACGTGTTTTCACAAAATGCCGAGAGAACACGATAGGCAGTATTCTACCGGCAGTTCTCACATGATTTTACACACTTAATGGGAGGCGACTGCCGGTAGAATTGCGGGGAAATTATTCTTACTACTGCCGGGAAAATAGACACTGCCTAATTCTATAGATATTCTGGGAGAGTACCCGTAAATGAATCTGAGATATTATGTAAACACGGGCACTGCAGGGCAACTACACAAAAAAACGAGAAGGAAGGGCTCCATCAAGATTCAACACGATGGGGCGCACAAGCTGTCATATGCCGAACCGAACGAAACTACAAAAATTTCTTTGACTTCTTTGAAAAGTCGCTTGTTTCCGATAGGCGCGTAGGACCTTTCGTACAGTGAAAGCTTTGTTACACTTTGAATACGTTGTCAAGAGACGTTGTAATAAGACCACAGGGTAAGGCGGCAGATCGGAGGACGAACGAAGTTTGAACAGCAACGGACACAAACAGAGAAGGAAACAAGCAGCTGCCGGCACGGACGCTTCCGTATCTCAGTCAATGCTTATCAGCGTGTAGCGTTAGCAGGCGCTACAGTCGTGCGTGGCTGGTGCCCTTCTCCCCCTCGGGTCACGTTACAGACGTGACCAGAGAGCGGGGAGTGGACGCGGGCAAGGCGTGGGACACCGGGAAACCAGGCGCATCCTCTCCTCAGGCATTATAGGCTTAAACACGTGACGCTCGTGTTTGGAGTCGCCGTGGCTCAGAGGCGCGGAGTAGTTTTGAGCTCCCCTGCAGATATTAAACATAGAACCTTGTGGGTTAATACTGTTGTGTTTACAATTCAGTAAATCTTAATTTTAAACTTTCACACACTCTCAACCTTATTTTTCTTTTCTGCATTTATTTTTCTAATGAGTTGTTTAATATTCTGATACATACTTCATTCACGCAACAAATGAGCTCACTTTTCTATTTATTTAACATTAATTATTTGAGAACGCGAAAATACTAGTTTATTCGCTTAAATTACGTGAAGTATAAAATATGCTCGCAAATCCATTGACATTATTCTTCAAACAACTCGTCAACGATGAGCCCACAAATGCAAGAGATGACACGTGGATAATATGCGAACTAGTTCCACTTGGTATATAACAGCTGCCTAGAGGAACGGGCGACGAGAAAATGATGAAGTTCACAAAAACGAGGTCACATCATTCCAGTGTTTTTTTTAATTCACATCCCAGCACGAGGTGTTCGCAGCCTCGGAAAGCAGGCGAATCGCGCGCATTTACGCACGCTCGAACGACGGAAATAGCCCCGGCCGGAAGCTAGGCTTGCGCCCGTGCGAGGAAAGCACGCAGCGCGAACCCGTTGTTTGACTGCTGCAACGGCGCGTGCTCTCGCAATGCTCGGTGTTCTTGCAGCCACGTGTTCGCGCGCTGCCTTCGCTGCGTCTTGACTTTAGGTGAAACGGAGTCTAGAAGTATAATCTTTCACATGGTCGCGTCTTCTGCGATAGAGGTTCCAGTTGAACAAGTAAATTGAGGCAACAAAGGACGTGAAACTTTTAAAAGTTCTGTCAAAAATATCGGCTCGCCAAGGCCACGCAGCGAGCGTTTACGTAACAAAAATATTTCGCTCATTGGAGTTGCAGTATAAGCGAACATCGGCGCAAGTGAAGTGTAAATATAATTGCTTCCATTACGCGGACGATTTGATACTGATGAACCGGCGCTCCCGGCCGTTCGGAAGCATATGTTGCCACGGCTGAAACAGGTGTGCCCATGCCGCCGCTTTGTACGTTTAGTATCGAACAGGCTCCGGAGAGCCGTTTGATTAAACTGGTGCAGTTTGCCGGTCGCCGGTCAGCAGTTCGTGCAACACGGTCACCCGTTAGAACAGACATGCGACAAGTTTGTCCAAAGGAGTAACCCAGACGAGTGACCCGTTTGCCCAAACGAGTGACCCGTTTGCCCAAACGAGTGACCTGTTTGCCCAAATGGGTGACCGTTATTACTTATGCGGGTGACCCCTTTGAGCCACATGGGCGACCCTTTTGACAAACGGGTGACCGGTATAGCTAAACTGTTACCGGTATGAACCCGTTTACTTTCATGAAGGCGCCAAATGTTTTCTTTTTTTTTTCAGTAGGGTGTAAACAGATTACAGACCACAGTAGCAGGAGAGTCGTCTATCTGTATATTCCTAAAAGTAATGGTTTATATAATGCTCGCGGGTCAGGCACGTAGCCAGGATTTTGTTTCGGGGGGGGGGGGGGGCACCCATGACAAAATGCTGTATGAGGGTGAGGGGGGAGAGGAGGTCCCAGCTAAATGGAAGATTTCGGGGGGGGGGGGGGGCCCGGGCCCCATGGGCCCCCCCCCCGCCCCTAGATACGTGCCTGTCGCGGGTGTTGTTCTGTATATTATCGCACAGCTGCTACCAGCTCCACATAGGATAACGCCGAACAGTCGAAGACACAGGAGTCGACACCTAAGCGGGAAAGCGCATCTGCTGCAGCGTTTCCATAGCCTTTGACAAAGCGAATGATAGATATTAATTCGGGTATGTAGAGCCGTTTCTGGACTTATCGAGGCGTATATGCTGTACTGTTTGACATGCGGACGTATGTAAGCGGGTTATGGTCGGTAAGCACACGAGACTCTCAGGCTTAAATGAAGTGTCTTGAGTGTCGTATAGCGAGATAAACGGCGAGAAGTTTTCGACCAAAAGTGATGAACCACGCTTTCTTGGTGCTTAGGTGCTTCAAAAAGAAGGCGATAGGAATCAGTGTTGTCAACGAGTGGTTGTTGGACGACCCTGACAGCTGTGACTGAGGCGCCTACAATGAGAGAGGTGGAAGCGCCCTTCCTAAGATGCATCAGCATGGTGATGCTTTTAAATGGCTTCCTTGACAGCCGTAAACGCGTCGCCTGTTTGCGGCGTCCATTTGTGTGGCGTTTTCTTTGATTGTGGGTGTTGCAGCAAGTCGTACGACGGTTGAGAAATATGGGCGCAGTGGGGAATGAAACTATGATAAAAGTTGACCAGCCGAAGCAATTTCGAATTTTCGTAGCAGTTGGTTGGCGCGAAAAAGTACAAATAATGGCCACTTTGCCGGATAGTGTTTGTATTCCTTGAGAATAAACGTAATGCTTAAGAAAATTCAGTTCCTGGACCCCGAACTCGCACTTCGTTGCATTTGTCACGAGGCCATCAACCGTCAGTCGCATGAACAGCTATCCAAGATGAGTGGGATGTTCTTCGGGTGTGGAGCTGAAGACCAGGATGTCGTCCAGGCATGCAAATCGGAAAGACAGCAGACGAAGGACTTGGCTTACGAACTTCTGGAAAGTTTGGAATGCATTACGGACACTGAAGGGCATTCGCAGGAATTCATACAATCCGAAGGGGATTGTGACTGCCGTCGACCGGAATCTGATGCAATGTTTTAAATATGTCGATTTTGCTCAACATCGTCGCACTTGGTGGTAGTCCACCGAAGTCTTGGAACCGGGGTACGAGATAGCGATCAGATGTCTAGCTTGGTTGAAAGCTCGATAATGTCAACATGCTTGCCAGACCCTCGCTTTCGTCAGCTTCATGTGAAATGCTGAGGGCCATGGACTCGAAGATCTGCGAGCGTACTCAAGCTCTAACATATGCTCAGACTTGGGTTTGGCGATTCAAAGTCTTTGGAGCAGAAGGCATCGTGGTCATACGAAAATTAGAGTACCTGTGGTTTTAATGTGGTGGGGAATTGTGTGCTGAATCGGCTCTTGAACGTTGTTCGGCCTAAACACGGAGAAAACGTTGTCTGTGTCTGTGATGCGTTTTCACTGAGGATCGATCTGCGCTCGGGGGGAAAAAGGATTCGCTGATGGTTTCATCGATATCAGCACATGGACCTGAAGTTCCGTCTCGGCATTAATGCGCCGCCATCGTGGCAAATAAAGAGTGAGTCTAAATCCAATGTTGCCCTGCCGAACTTCAGCAATAATAGAGATTCAGTAAAGCTTTCACTAGAATCCGATGTCTAAAGTCATCGACTTTAGTGCGTACACCTTTATTGCAGATTCACTGGCCACTTCTGGGGTTGGAGCCTCTTGGCGATACCGACGATCTTGTGGCGTAGGTGGAACTATGCTAACCTCTGCTTCAGTGTCAACAAGGTAACAAATTTTAGTTGAGTGGTTCAGTAAGTGCCCGCGTTCAGTAAGTGCCCATGTCGTTTCCCAAATAGAAACATGGTGGTCGGCGGGCTCGAGCGGCGTTTATAATAGCTGAGATAGTACCCGCACTCCTGTCTGTCGCTAAAAGTGCTCTCCGAGAAGTCGTATTGGTGGTCAACATTGACCAGACGCTTGGTTTTAGTTTAGAAAGTGTTTGTGTTTTGATCTAGTGGAGTGTTGCCGGATGTTCCGAAATTTGTGACTGAGGTCGTCGAGTTTCTTCTCCATGCATGTGTAGGCTCCCATCAAATCTATGCTCTGAAGCTGTGTGTCATGGTTAGGTTTTAAAACATGGGATGCCGGGCTCGCCAACTCGTGGTGGACAGATGAAACACCAGGCGAGTGCACGTAAATCCATCATCTGGTTTGTGACGCGAGCCAGTGCCGTTATTCCGTGGTCATAGTGGTCAATATTACTCGCACTTGATGAGGTAGGTGCTCTAGAAAAAGTTCACGCAAAATAGACGTTGGCGTTGCTATCTCCTTGTCTCGTGGAGTTTTTTTATTTGTCTGAGGAGCTGAGTAGGTTTCAGGATTGGGCAGCATCGCGATACAAACGTGTTGCGACAGTATTTTAGAAATACATTATATATTCATATTTCTGTATCACAATGCATTTTTTTAACTGTATTTTGTATTTCTGTATCCAAACACATTTTCCGAGTTATTCCTGGTATCTCTATACAATTACGGCCGATGTACTTTGTTACATTTTGAAATAAATGCTGACCTTTACAAACAGGGTGAAGACCATGTTTCGTCAAGACGTCTTGTGTCTGATCACACATGACACCCTTCTTTATTGTGTAAAAGTTGGCAAATGTTTCGCCACATATTTGGCGATCGATTTCAGTCAATTTCAAAAGTTGAAGGCTCTGTCGGCGCGCTGAACTAACAAATAAAAGGACAGGACACAGCTTTCTCGAACTTCATTCCACGTTGACGTTATAATTTCACTGCTGAAAGAGGGGTCCAGTATGGACATAATCATAGTGACTTCTTGAGGTTATTTGGGAGGACACAAAACTGATTTAGGTGTCCCTGGGATTTTGTCTCAGAAAGATAAAATATTCCGAATTGAAAGCATGCTCGAACAACGAAGAAAAAATCGCTTGATTTCATTACTACTTCCCGAAATACAAGATGTTAATTCTGCAGTAAATATGATTCCAGATTAATTGATGCTGAAACATGCAGTGATAACTCGCTTGCTCGTTTAAAAACAAAATCTTTTATACTTGAGCATGCTTCGTTTTGTTCTTGGTATGCTCAAAGTGGTGCAGCAAAACATCCAAAATAAAGTTTATATGATAATATATTTAGGTGTCTGTATTCCATCCCCGCCAAAATGTATTCCTCTATTTGCATTTCGAAATACTTTTTTTTATTTTTCAAATGTATTTTGACACGTATCGCGATACATTTTAGAGAAATGTATTTCAGTATCAGTATTTTAGCTTTTTGTTCCATGCATCAGAGTATTTGTGTTTTGATATACTTTAGGGGGCATTTCTGCCCAACCCTTGTGGGTTTCCTGTCACCCAGTTCAACAGCTGTCAACAGCTGCTGGAGACGTGGCAGTTTAAACTCGGTTCTTCACCTTATGAGTTTGGTACGGAGAGTTTCGTACTGCTGACCGACAGGTGGGGTGTGTAAGATGTCGCGGATAATGGCCGCGGTCGACTTGAAATGGTTGGGACTGCGTAGTCTAACTTTGTAAGAGACGATGTTATCCAATGTTTGCGAAATATCGACTCGGCGGTTGGGAACAAGAGTTCTTAATCGGGGCTGTGGTCGCTACTAGTGCACTGGACGTTCCAGCGGGAGTCGAATCACCGTGAGTGTACATTGTGTCCATTGTCGGTGCCGTGCCCCAACTATGTAAAGCGCTTGCGTAATTGCATGTTTGATGGAGAAATTAGTTGTGTTTTTATCGCTGTCTACTATCAAACTGCTGCGCCTTGCTTCGGAAGATGGGGAAAGTAACCCAGGTAGTACCAAGCTTCAAAAACAAATTGCAAAAGAAATGGCATCGGTGTAGGTTCTGCCGAAAATTGAGCAGGGACAGTTAATGCTCTTACAGGAGTTAAACATTGTAAAATCCAACCAGCAGACAATGAATTAGAAATTAGAATTATTATCGTCTAAAGTACGGGCTATGGATACCGACTTAATAATAATCAAAACGCCAAGGAAGGACCCGCGTTCTGTTGACGTTGCCAAAAAAAAAATTATCGCAGCAAGTGTCACAACTTCCCTCACTGCAAGATAGTATAAAAAATCGGTCTCCAAGGTCAAACTTATTTTTTTATGATATCCTAGATTCCGAGAATGAATCATGGTCTGTTTCTGAACAAAAGGTTATAAAACTGTATCGTGATAGCCTCGGTTGTGCTCTCAAACCTTCCGCTATTCAGCGTGCTCATAGGCTGGGCGCTTTCAGTGATCAACGTAACAGACCAATAATACTGAAATATTTCTCTTTCAAGACGAAGCAAGAGCTTTTGCTTCGGAGTCCGAAGTTTAAAAAAAAACACATCGAATAGTCGTAGTGAAAACACCTCGCCTAAAGTCCGGATGGAGCTTAGGAAACTTCTCCATTTTTTTTCTAAACAAAAACCTGCTGTTCAAGCTCAGATTTAATAAACTTTCGATTGGGCGAAACTAATGCGTCTATGATATAGATTCCCAAACCGTCGTCAAATGTAATCGATAGCAATTACAAACTGTTTCTGTGACATTGTTAGGGTCAGTCAATAAAATTACATTTTTTTTGTTATAAACTGCATTAGCGTTCGAAAAAAATCGGATGACCTAGCTTGTCTTACCTCTGTCACCAGTCCGGACGTTGTTATTGGAACTGAGTTGTGGCTTGACCCATCTGTTCTTATCACTGTCTCCCTCTGAACTTTAATGTCTACCGTAACGATACACGTAATCACGGGGGTGGTGTATTTTTGCTTGTTTATCAGATCCGGCAGGGCATTCCTGTAGATATTATCAGCGTGTCTTGTGAAATAGTGGAATCTAAAAGTTTCCTTTATCGATGTTAATACTTAACTGTTGGTTCATTTTATGGGCCCCCTCGAGCACTGCTCAACCCCTTATCTCAGTGTATAATGCACTTTCTGTTGTTTGCGGCACGTTATGTTTTTCTGGAAGGCGACCTTAATCTCCCAGGTGTTTCTTGGAGAGATCACCGTCCCGTGATTGATAAATTGTCGTCGCTCTATGCAACAAGTTTGGAGAATATCAATGACTTCGATTGGTATCAGTTTGTTACTGAACCCACAAGAGTTGTCGTTAGTCGTTCAAGTGTTTTCAATTTTGTTGTTACTTAACCCACAAGAGTTGGCGACGGTCCTTCAAATGTTTTGGATATCCTCAGTTTACGTAACAGCATGGAAACTGCTCCTGCTTAGTTGTTTTATGGCCCACAATTTTAATCAGTATCAAGTGTGAACCATCTTGCCCAATTACGAGTCGCGGTGTACGATCCGCCGGTCAGTATAAGATGCTCCTTCCATCTATTTCTTGTTATTCTTTCTTTATTGTATGTGAAACATTTAGTCCTTTCGTTCCATATTTCTTTTTACATGTATGCAGGTGTGCTCGCATCATGATCATGGTTCTACTGGCTCTCCACCCACCATTCAGAAGGTCCTGACTAGGTAGAGTTTTTCTGACAGCTCAATGGTCAGTTTTGTTCAGTATAAATTTAAAATTATTGTCTTTCAAATAATGTCAAGCTTTCTTGTGCTCAACTTTAATAGAATTAAATTCCTGCTAGAACATTTACTAAGTGATTACATTTTTGCAATGCTATTGTTGAGCCATGAGGACCAGGACAAGAGTATATCAGTGTGTGACATCATGCTTGTTTGAGCGACTACGCTCATGTAGAAATGCAACATTATCCAGCGTTTCACGCAATAATATGACTATCATAAACCCTTCGCCAGTGCATTCTTAATTCATTATACAAACATTGCGAATCCGTCCCAATCCTCTATAAATTCACTTTGCATTCATGATAAATCCGTCATGCCTCTATCATGAATCCGCCAAACATCCAGCACGCATATCCTTTTTACTTTTTTCCATACCACAATATGCTTGTATGCGGTTTTTCATCATAATTTCTTCATTAAGATTTTCCAGTAAAGCACCAACTACATGCTGCTGCTATGGCAAATTCACAAGTATATGAGGCAGCCTGGCGATCGTTGAGAATGCGCTTCCACTCGAAACCGGCGGCTTCCGGCTGTCAGCGGTAGGCATATCTAGTCTCCGTTTCTTTTATCAAACATTTTTTTTTTTACTTCTAGTGAAACCCCTTTAAATGTCACCAACCAAGGTGATCAACCGCGTTAAGTTAGAGCATAGGATTTAAAGCATACCAATATAGGAGGCTTTGGAAAAAGGAACTACCCGTTAGGTGTGACGCGTTGCTTATGCCGGTGTGGCGCTCACCACGTTAAAGCCTCTCTGGATGGTTTAATTGACTTGCCATTGAGCTAACAGATAGGGTCAAGCGTGGAGATGTGTACCACACCTGAATGTGCCGGCTTCGAGAAGATCCGCCATCGAGCTGAGCATTCACTTGCCATGCCGATGCCTGCGCTAATATAACCCCGTCGTATACATCCATACAAAATGCTGGCATTGGCAGTGTTATTTTCTAATATATAGCTTACTAAAATATGAACCAGTCTACGAATGCCTAGTTGCTCTGTTCGAATTTTGGCTGAGATTCCCACAATCTGACGTCCGCCTTTTTACAGTGTGAAACATTTCGACTCCACTTTAACAGGCCGCGAGTTTTGGGTTTTCAATCTATCGTAATGCAATTTAATGCAGAGGTGCGACTAGGTGGTGTACGTCTGCACTAAACTATCAGGGGATAAACTTACAGCTTTTAAAAGAAAACACAAAATGTAAAACTTGTTTCACGCAGTCATGTTACCTCTGCATTTGATGAGCGCTGTCCCATTCCTGATGTTTCCAATAATTGTGTGTGTGTATTTAAAAGATATGAGTGACCCATTCATGCAACACTATGTGCCATATGATTACAATTTGTAGGCTTACATTGCACTGATTTATTGCATCTACACTGAGCCTGGGCATATTTATTTGGCTATCAATCAAGAGAGGCGTACCTTGCATTTTCGCTCACTTGTTTATTAGTTGGCCCCTCTTTATGACAGGTGAATGATTTCTACTTTTGCTCTCATATTTACTAAATGTTCTTGTTGCAGGTACACTATCATCATTTATCTGGGTTCTGATGATTCTTCACCCACAACCCAGAAGCTCCTGAGCAAAGTGATATGCAGCTTCATTTAACAGCTCAAGGTGCAGTTATGTGCAGTAAGTAATTTTTAATTCTCGTTCTTCGAGTACAGGTAAGTATTGCTGCATGTAAATTGTTTTTAAAAATAAATAAAGGCTAAACCATTTTTTAGAGATTAGATCTTTAATTTGCTATTGCAGCTCCAGCACATCGTACAAAGGTATATCGCTGTGCTGACAGTACGCTTGTTTGAAATCACTACGTTAACATAAATACTCGTCGATATCCAGCGTTTTATATTACGATATGGTCCTCCCAATGCCATCACGATGCCGGCATAAATTCATTATGAGTCTGTCATGAACCCTTCATTAGGCCCTGATGAATCCACCATTTTTACGTCACCATGACATTATAATTTATTCAATATTATAATATAATTGTATACGGGTTTCGCCATAATGACTCTATGACTGAAATTTTCCAACAGGGCTGCGTCTTCTCGCCTTGTCCACCAGGCATCCAGGCCGACACCTTGTGCTTGCTTTTAGACTTTGTGCTTTAATCGAGCCTGGAGGTGCACATCTGGGGCCCTAATCTGGACATTTGGCGAGAAAGCCGGCGAGAAATCTGGCGTCCGTGATTGGCTGACGCCGCACTTGACCTTGGCGCCGGCCAATCATAGCCGCCAGATTTCTCTCCGACTTTTCCGCCAAGTGTCCAGATTAGGGCCCCTGACTTTGCCTTTTCGTTTACTGTGTGTGTATCACGTGTCAGGGCGTCCGGGCAATGTCTTACTGCTATTACTGCTAGTGAGAGACTGAACTGGTGCACAGGTCTTGCGATGGTAGGTCATAAAATGTCAATTTCCCAGTTAAATTTAGCGTTCAAATGAGTGGAAGAACGTACGAAATTACGATTATTTTTGGTTATATAACTCTCAATAAGTATGTCAAGTTTTAAATGTAAGACAGAATATAAAAATTATAAATATAACAGTCAACGCGCAGCAGCGAGCAGTGACTAAAAATATACTTGTACGCAAAATAATCTGAACTTCTTTCCTTTCCCGGAATACACACGCAATAGTGGTGCGTGAAAACTAATCTCCACAACTAATATATTTCGCCATCGCGTGATTAAAAAGGGACTTTCGCATTGTTTTAAAAAGGACGTATATACCTTCTGAGCGGCAAATTAAAAAAATCATACATCCAGGAGTAATTTGAATGTCCCGACCACTCAAAATAAGGGTCCTATATACATATACACTTTACAGTTGATCTATAAGACAGAAAAAATATCTACAGTACTTTTGCGTTACCGTCACTTACAATGATGTAGGGTCTCTACAGGTTATGCCTGCTGAAGTAACACTGCAAGCTCGTGCAGTTCGGAGCGGCAGAGGAGCATTTACTTTTTATTTTTATGACGCCAAGTGACGAAATGGGTTTGAGAGATCAATGCAGCATATCTGTTTGTTGGTATTGAGTTGTCCTAGACCTAAATATTTTGACTATTCAGAAATTCGCTACACCCGCCTGAAAAATGCCTCGAATCTTCAAATTTCAAGGCCAAACCCACAACTCCTTTCATTCACATATTGAACACCAAAAATGTATTGCCCCCCTCCGAGACATAAAATAAACTTTTTTTTGACGTTGCATCGAATTTGGTAATTGAGGAAGAGCATATTTTGCGTCCAGTTCATATTTACAAAATTGTGCACGCAATGCATATTGTATATACTAAAGTTATATTTTTGCTTCCTCTGTATGCTTGAATTGTATTTGGAGCATACATCTATGTATATTTTTAATGTTCTTCAGTATTGAGCATTAATCTAGTTAATATTTAACAAGTAACACTTCAAATTCAAACTAAGGTGATTTCTTTGCTCACTCATTTTGTTGGGAGTACATTCCAAATGTTTTGATTGTCTATTTTTTAGTCTTTTTGTAGTGTGTCTTTTATTTATTAAATTCGTATTTTCATAAATATATTTGACAGGCATTCGAATATACTAATGTCGTATTTATACATTTAAGTGTGCTCGAAATACTATTATGTTCAGTATTTTCAAAGCATAAAAAATGTATTCATATAAGCAAAGAAAAGTATACTTTAGCCTATTTTAGCACATTCCTAAACACAAAGTACATTTCGAATAGGTTTCAATTATATTCGGGTATATTTCAGAGATATTATTTTTACTAATGACACGCACTGCCATTAGTATTAGTAGAAATATTATCTCTCAACATCCTTAAATCGGCATCGAATTGGTTCAATTGGGTGCCAATCAATTTCCAATATCCAGCTAAATCGACAGCGTATTGAAATTATATTGGAAATCGTATCCAATTTGTTTAAGTGAATAAAATTTCAGATTTGTATTGCAGGTGTCGAATGGGGTACCAATAACTCTCAATAATGTGCACCACTGTAAACCCAATAGTATATCATTGGAAGGTTGTACCGACGTATTCAGTGGTCTGTCAATAACCTGATCGACTGAACATTGATAAGAAAAAGAACATTGATAAAAACAGTATCCTATTAGAGCTCTAGTCACTGCACAATATTGAGCAACATTAAGAACACATCAAAACTCCATAGTAAGTCACACTCAAGCTATCCATGTGGTGTACCAATATTTCCTGAATAACCTGAAATATTGGAAACTCATTTGAAATACATTGCGACTGCGGTCCAGTGTATTCATAGGGTTCCAAACAGTAATATTATTACCAACAAAAAGGATTCAGTGGTCATATTATGATGCAATTTTCCCAAGATATTCTTAATACTGGCCCACTGGCCAGTATTGAGAATGGACATGAGGTCAATTGTGGCTAAGTTACTGTACTGTGAAACATTTTTTTCTGAATAAATGAATATGTATGTTTTCATTTGGAACTTGATCAGATCTGTTAATCCAACTTCACCTTGGATTTGGCTGAGTTACAAAAAATATATTACTGAATCTATTAGCGAAATACTATATCACATTTGTGGGCAGAAAAAGTATATTAGTGTATGTATTTCTGTAGCTGTATTTTAGGACACTTTCTAAACATTTTTGCAAGCTGTTTACCAAATTATTCGAAAATACAAATGTGTCACGGTATATGTGTATTGTAATACAGTTCAATATAAGTAGTCCCTGCTGTACATGTTCCCCAGTATTTGTATTCCCCAATAGTGACGTCATTACTCTGACTAAGCCGAGTATTGTTATTGGTACGGAGTCCTGGCTGGAAGATTTCATTAGCGAAGCTGAAGTGTTCCCCTTGGACTATGTTGATACCGCTGAGATGAAACCAATACGGTGTGGGTGTCTTTCTTTTAGTTCATGACAGCCTTCAAAGTTTTGAGATCAAGGCTAATGATCTGAATTGGAAATCGGTATGGTGTAAGATATTGCTAGAAAATGGAGAGCTGTGGGCTCCTTTTACGCGCCTCCTGGTTGAGATGAAGCAGCAATGTTCCCTCTTTTTAATATATTCTCATTCATCGACTATGGCGACCTTTTGCTCGGTGGTGATTTTAACTTTCCTGATGTGGAGTGGGCAGACGGTCATCCCATGACGCTGAATAATTCGTCCGCGTGCAGGATCTTTCTCAATTTTGTTTCCAGCTTTAAGCTTTATCAGCATATGTCATTCCCGACAAAGTTAGTTGAAACGAAGGCCAGCACGTTGGGCTTGCTTTTTTAGTAATAATGGAAGTTTTATATCCTCTCTCTCTAGGATTCCTGAGATTAGCGATCGCAAAATTATAGTAAGGGGTATAACCAGCAGGTGAGAAAATAAAGGGTCAAACACCCCCAGACACCTTTCTCGTATGCCCGCGGTAATAATGAGGGCATTTCAAATGATCTCTGTAAATATTTGTCTGAGTTTAGAAAGCTCTCCCACCACCTTGATGTCGAAATTCTCTGGAATCTTTAGAGAAATGTAGTTGATTATTTAGTCAAAGTATTCCTCCCTACCAAGGTGTTACGTTCCAGTCGACGTAAAAACAAACCGTGGATTAACGCCGAACTACGCTCCTCGACCAAAAGAAAAATGCGAGCATATTTGAAATATCGTAAAAACAAAACGACTCCGCCTCTTTTTCACAACTAACGGCCTTATGTAAACAATTCAAAAATAAATCACGTAAATGTAAACTCAAATATCAAGAGTCTTTATATGATAAACTGAGAAAAAACCCCAAACACCTCTGGAAATACGTAAAGCCAAAAAATAAAGCAGCACTCGGAATTCCCCCAATTGCCAACTGTGGTAAGATGACTCGTCACAGAGGAGGAAGAAAAACCGACACTTTTAATAGGTACTTCCAATCTGTATTTTTGACCGTAATTCCTGAGGAATACCCGCCTTCTGATATGTTCCTAGAATGTATTTGTGAAATTGAAATTTCTTATGACGGAATCTTGAAAATGATTACTGGACTAAACGCCGAGAAAGCAGGCGACCCCGGTCACATACCCAACCGTATTCTCACTGAATGTACCGGGATTATTTCATCACATTTGGAAGTCTTGTTTAAAAAAATGCTCTCTAGTGAAATGCTTCCTGGTGAATGGAAAAAAGCAAATATAGTACCAATGCACAAGGATCGTTCGAGAAATGTTCTTCAACTTAATAGACCCAATTTTCTTCTCTGTACCTGCTATAAACTCATGGAACACATAATTCACAGCAATATCTTTGATCACCTATCCCAAAACAGCTATATCCCTCCCGCGCAACATCTTTAGAAAAGGTAATTCATGCGAGACACAGCTTGTTGTACTTCATCATGACCTGGCATACTCGTTTCATAATAGACTTCAAGTAGTATGAATATTTCTTGATTTAAAAAAAGCGTTTGATACAGTATTTCATGCGCTTATCATTAAACAACGTTCACTATTAAACTTCCCGAGTAATGTTCTCGCATGGCTGACCGATTACTTGCACCAGTGAACGCAATACGTTTGAATCAAGGATAAACAGTCGGGCGATATTACAGTTACATCTGGAGTACCAGAAGGGTCTGTGCTCGGCCCACTTTTGTCTTCGATTTTTATTAACGATATTACCCTCTCACTTAATTTAAAGAATAAGGCTTTACGCAGATGACTGTGTTGTATACTCCAAGGAAGGTGCCCAAATTTCAAAAGATGAACGAATGCGCAAAACTGCCGAACCATCCCAGCTTTGAGACTTGTTTTCTAAAAACGGATTCAGTTTCGAGTACTTATCGTAGTACCAGTGTACGGTCTCGAGGGCTCTAAATGTTATACTGTGCCTTAAGCAGGGAAATGGGTTGTCCTCAAAAAGTTTCCTTGGCGAAGCGCGCATGGGCAATGTTTTTCTTTTTTTTAATTAACGCATTCGCATAACTGCCGAACCATCCTGCAATACAGCGGTTTTCCGAAAAAGAAATCGTTTTTGGATATTTTTATAGTACCAGAATAGGCTAGAGGTCTGCACATTTTTTTTTCGCCGCCCTTTGCTGGCAACTGGGTTGTCCTCAAAAGGTTTTCCGGCTAGGCGCAGGTGGCCAAATTTAAAGAAAAGAAAAAATGAATGAATGCCTAAAAACCGGTCTCCACACTTGGAGACCGGCTTTTTCATAAAGGATTTGTTTTTGAGTATTTGCCATAGTACAAGGGTGGGCTCAAGGGCTCTACTTTTAATATTCCGCCTTTAGCTGGGGACCAGGCTGTCCTAAAAAAGTTTCCTGGCGGGGCGCGCGTAAACAGCCAAAACATTCCAACTTTGAGATCGTTTTTTTTTCAGAAGGTTTTTCTTTTTGAGTGCGTGCGATAGTATTAGGAAGGGCTTGAGGGCTCTAAATATTATATTTTGTCATTAGCTAGGCAGTGGGTTGTCCTGAAAACGTTCCTTGGCGAGGCACGTGTGCCCAAGTTTCAAAAGATGAATGAATTCGTAAAAACGGCCGATGTATCCACAATTCGAGACGATGCTACTAGGTATGCGTTGATTTTTGATGATTTGGTATGATGGATGCGCATAGTAAAGTTATCACTCGCGTTTTCACATCGCCAGCCTTGCGTATTTTGCACGAGTGGTAACTTTAGCGCACCTCCGCCATTCCAATCTGCTATCACTCTTCCTAAAATTTACTGTTTTAGTGGTTCTCGTTGACGTGAATTTGAACATTCTGTTCATTTATACTAATTAAAATTATTCCAAAACGTTTATATTGTGACGATTAGTCTTCTATATAGTGTCCCCCTTGTCGTATAAACTACGTAATTATACTCCAATATTGCAGCCTTAACGCATTATACAAAAAGATGCGAAATACTAAAAAAGCACCCTACGAACATGATATAAATGTAATCAATTTTATTTAATATTCCAGTACATTCGGACGTGGTGAAAATGCCGCATAAACAATAGCTTTCATATTTCGTTTCAGCTTAAGGGCAGATGGTAGGTTGACATATGACTCATATTGTTTCACACTATCTCAGCTTCATTTTATACGAGTGGTTTCAAGCTTTTCAAGTTTTTTTGTAGCGTTTCTGCTTGCAGCTTACAAATTTTCATTCAACAACATTAAATAATATGTCAATTATTAAAGAAAATATTTATGACTTTTTTTTTTACTTTGGTTAAGGAACATTTATGAAATGTCAAAATATAACTATAGAGTCATGAAAGATCTTCTAGTTATTATTTACAATGTTGGCTTTCTTCATACCACCGAAAATATATAAATTCCTTGTATCATTTTTTTTATTAAATAGTTATACACCTGTGATTCATTTTGTTGCTTCTTGTTAAGAGAAATATATTAATAAATATAAAAATCCTTCAACAAAATACAATTTACGAGGTTCAGTAAATAAAGTAGCCCTGTAGTAATAACCACCTAAAATATTTCTCTGACAGCTCCACTATTTTCCGAGAAAGTGTACCTTGCATTTACAAAAACAAAGTTTTCGAGAAAACGCAATCGGAAGATGGCTATTCATCCACAGTTCTAAAACGCGCTTGGTGCATAGTCTTCAGCGTCATTTCCTTTTCACTGCCTTGTGAAGACTCTCCTGGGACTCGCCCACGATTTCCTTCTTTTCTTGCTTTCCGCAAAGGCCAGAAGGTTTGCTTTTGTGATTCGGATGTTTTTCCTCCGGTTCAGGGTCGCGTGACGAAACGCGGCTTGCCTTACACCAAGGGCCTCGATCACTTTTGTTCTTGCTTCTTTGCCATTGTTGCAGAACGCAACGGCGTTGTAGACAGCAGCCTTGCGGACGCTCCAACAAATGTGGTTTTTGCACACCTACACCAGATTAAGTTGTTTAGTGACTCAGCATTTCGGGTACGTCCATGAAACGTCCATGATATATCCATGAAACGCCAAAATGGATCAAATAACAGCTTTTATCAATGTTACACACACGGAAAAACAAGTTGTGTTGCTTTTTTTACGTTTTGAGAGCGAAAAGAACGATTCAAACTATGCGTTATGTCACTAGAATTTTGAAGGGCAGATAGGTGTATAGGCACAATATTTAATTGACTTATAGCAAGCATTTGAATATGCTCTTTGGAGGACAGGTTCTACAAGAACTCTGCTATATTTCTGGATAGAATCAAAAAAAAAGTTTGATCAATCATACCTAGTTCAGAGTCTTCAGACACAACCGACGCTACGACCTAATGTGACCAATCTAGAAGCGTCAAAAGTGCAAGTCACTGGACCTTTTCCTTTTACGATTTCCTTGGCGATGATAGAACGCGTACAGAAACATGACGAGCGACATGATGGTGCTCTTTGACGTTGTCTGATTGGTCCTATCAGCTCGAGGCGTCGGCTTCGTCTAGACGTAGAGGTCAAACGAAATAGAGGCGATAGTGCCGCGTTCGTGGCTTGGAGATGTGCATATGCGCCACTACTGAGGCGGAGTAAAGTGTAATAATAGTTGAGCACATTTAAAAGTATGTTCAAACTAATCGATTTCTTATTTTTTGTGATTTTAACAGTTTTTGTACAGTGCATGACGGAGAAAATGACGAGCGATATAAAGACGCTAGCAGCGAGTTTTTTTTAATAATATGGTTAAACCCGGTCATTTACAAGATGTACTTTGCGCGTCTAGTGGACGAGGTGTACAGTTCACGCATTTTCAAGGTGTAAGCCGAGGGTCTCGGATGGAGCGTACGTTTTTCTCAGTCTTGTCAGAGGGTTCAAGCACTAGGAGGTTGATCACGTGTTCTTTAGTAATTATGCTCTTGTATCATTCACGGTTTATTTCTTTAAAGAAACGCCGAATTTTTTGTATTTACGGAAGTTTTAAGCCAAGCTTCTAAATGAATAACGTTTTGAAAACAGAGATCGCCGACATCTTGACGATTTGGCAAGAGGTTCGGATTTAAATAGACATTGTTTAAACAGGAAACTAAGATGATGGCTCTTGAACGATTCAGTGTTTTTAAGTAAAATAAAGAAGAGAACGGTTTAAAGGGGCGATGCAACAATTTTTGTACTTTGCGCAAATACCGCTTAGAACGGATCTCTGACGTTAATAACCTATGAAACACGCGTTCGTTTTTCACCCCACACAATAGAAGTAGCAGTAAAAAAATTAAAGGAAAACGAGCAGCGTTCACCCTCTCAACTCACAGCCAGAACAAGCGGCCACGCGATCTGGAGCCGATTATATGCCGCCAATGTTGATCATAGCCACGCGCTGGGGTTGGCAAAGCACAGGACACGCGCTGAGTTCCAGACATTGTTATGACTCGGCAATTGTCGTCGTTGCAGCGATCGGAGACGGGCAACTACCCGAATTTTATGTTGTAAGTTTCGGTATGGCGCCTATTATATTTCTAGTTCACGTGGATTGGAGAGCGGCATTTACGACAACTTCTATAACCTGCTAAAACCATTTTACTTCTCGGTTCGCTTGGTTGCCATTCAGATTGACCCCAATGCATGTGATTTGGAAATTACAAAGTGCGAGTGACTTTGGGATTTTTTTATATTGTTTTTTTAGAGGCCAAATCAGCATGCTCTTTCCTTTTCCCTCATTGCTGTCTAATAAGTAAGAGTCAGCATTTTCTATTGTGGACATGGTAAAGGACAGCTTTCAAGGATTAGTTTTTCATCAGCATGACGGTTTGATTGACAGTATTTATTACTACGTAGCCAATAACTTTAATCCAAAACACCGAACAAGAAAAAATTTCTAGTCGTTTTGGAGTGATAATTGTAGTTATGAGATGAATAGACTATTTGCTATAAATTAATAAATATGTACTGCTGTAGAAAAAGTAGTAAACGGTGTGTTTAGTCCTAACTAAGAGCACTAAATAATCTACGCTTCAGAGTAACGACACTTTATCTATCTTTGCGCTTAAACTCATGGTTGTCAGTTATCTGAAGTTTTATCTGAAATCGCAAGAAACGCTTTTCCGTCCTCCAGAAGTCGTAAAACACTTCTCGACAGAGCAAAACAATATCGCCTGAGGTTCCTAACGCCTTATCTAAAACTAATGAAGTCGCATTTTTTTAATTCTGACGATGGACAGCAGCGTCTGCTCTGCACTAAGCACCAAAATGGCGGCGCCCACTAGCAGATTGGGGAATGGAGTGCCCATACTCTAAGCGTAGCTCATTTAAGGACTCTGTCCCAAATGAAAACCATTTAAATAATGGTGTCATAGATATGGTTAATAGTCACTAAAACAATACATCCCCTTTGTTTGTAAGTATTCTCTGGACGTATTTATATCATTCCGGTACTTGTAATAACGAAGTCATCTGTACCTCTTTTCTAGGGTCCACCTGCACCCGAACCAACTGTTGTTTTATGTACCAAAGCAGAAGGAAATATGTTTAAGCCTCCTTCATTAGAAATTCTTATGCACGCATCTGTCCTTGTGTTTACCACATCTGTCCTGGTATTTACCACATGCCAGGCCCTGCTACTTGTTATTTGTCCGGCTACTATGCGATGTACATCGCATTCTGTCAAGGCGCAGGAACCCGTCGCTCTTCGTGGATAAGAAATGTTTTTAAAAAGTCTAATGAGCTGCCCGTGATTAAGGTTTCGGTCAGCTGTTTTATGTGTTTTTACAGGGGCCTCGTGGTGGTCATCCTGAAGAGCCGGATTTTGATTTATTTTTAAGATTGTCAACGCGCTGTTTGGACACGAGCCCACACAACGTGTGTGCGAACAGGCAGTTCCCACACGAGGTGTGGGCACTGCGCGTGCCCAGGAACCAGATTCGCGTGAAGTGGGACGACTGTTCATGCGTCAAGCCAATGGCAGCGTCACCTCAGAGGCGTGACATCAGGGCCACCTTTTGGTGTATAAAAATACTGAAAAGTGGCTATTTGCTAACAACGTTTCGATGCTGTGAGTGCCCTACAAAAACGGTTATACATTAGCGAGGTTGTTTGAGTAGGTAATTTAATATTTATATGTTGCCATGCAGTGACGAGGGACGTCAAAGAATGGGGTGCAATCGCAGCTCCTCCCCCTCCCCTCGCACAGACACACACAGGCATTTCACAGATTCCAAGAAAACGATTTGGAGGAATTGAAGGGAAACCCTCCTGCGTCAATACTTACGATGTCTCTGTAGAAGAGCATATGTGACTACGTTTTGCTTCAAACAGGCTCCAATTTTTATCTAAACAAGCATGTGATGTGTTAAGATTCATATTTTGACTGATATTTTTAACATAAACATATACTAGTTTAGTAAAGCCGCGTATGAGCCTTTTGTTTTCAGCTTCTAGCAAAATATTTAATATCAAGCTCCAGTTTAGCAAAGCGGACTTGGATTTTTATGAATGTTTAACCCTGAGTGCCCAATATATTTTTTATGAAGAGTTTTTTTTTATTACATTTTTTTAGGGACACTTGTTGCAAACTTCATTTATCCACGCCACGAACGAATCTATAGAAGTATTCACCATTGCAACTGCCGACCGCTCTGTGAAACAAGCTGCCTGATGACATTGTTATTCTAGTAAATACGGATGATTTCAAAGATGCGCTGAAAGCGCACGACCTGTGTGCCAGTTGTTGAATTGTACTGTATTTATGTAAGGTTTCATCGATATTTTGTACTCCCCCTCCCCCCCTTTTATGTAAAGCCCAGAAATGGGCGATTTAAGGGTAATAGCATGAAATGAAAAAGAATGAAATGAAATGTCACACTTTGAAACCCCTTGGTGTTTTATGGACAGAGGTCACGGTTGAATCGGCAAAGGTCAAGCCTTATAAGTCTGAAGTGTGTAATTTCAGAAAACCATGATTTTTATATTTTATTCTATTAATCTTCGGTAAACGTCACTATGCTTATCAGCAGCTGTATGTTTGTTGATTTCACCTATGGCCAGTGACAAGTTAGGAATTCTAGGGCGCCTCTTGTTTTCCTTACATCAATTTCCCTATAACTCTATACTTAATCTTGACATAAGCAGAAATGATAAAATTGCTCCTGTAGCACCATCGAAGCCAGCAATTTTTTATTGTTTCTGGCCGTATTTTATATATTAAAAATGCGAAGGATTTTATTGGCTTTTTGAAGCGTCAAATTATGAAGACAAATCATCATGAAGGGCACATTGTGGAATTGTTTTTTTTTTGCACTTTTTCTAATACGCGAATGTTTGTGAGGTACCTTTTCAGAGATTAGAAACGGGAGACAACCGACAAAAAGTGGTAACCTGCAACACGCCTTTAATTTAGACGTGTTGTGTAATTCCCGTCTTTTATCCGTCGTCTCCTATTTCAAATATCTCTCCAAATGTGGCTCACAAAGCACTGACTTATAAGAAAAAAACAGCATAAAAGAACTCTTAAGGGTTATTTATGAAGAGCAGTTTTTCCTGAAAAAAGCTCTTTGAACTCATAAGAGTTATTTATGGTGAACGGATTTACCGAAACAAGTGCTGATAAGAACTTCTTAAGGTTCTTGATGAAGAGGAGTTTCATCAAAAAAGAACTTGAAAGAACACTTGAACGGTTGTTCATAAATAACTGTTTTCTCAAAGGGAGTCAAAATAACTCTTTAAAGGGGTACTCCGGCCAACTTTTGATGGTCACCGATTTTAACAAAAATTGCACCATGTATAAAAGAAATGTTCCTGAACAGGCTGTCCAAATTACTCATCAAAATATTTGTTTTCTGATGAGAAAACGAATTTTGAAATGTATGCGCGCACGCCCATTTCTCCGGGCGATGCTCTACTGGCAACACTGAGCGGGAGCGCGCGGGGGAGGCCGAGAGGGTGGCACGTGACGTAGTGTGACGTAACACATGGGACAGAAGCTCGGCGTCTGTTCCTGTTGGCCTGGCGTGTGTCTATTTCATCGTATACTAGGCTGTTTACAGTTTTTCTTAGTGTGATGTTGTGATGGGGGAGGATTGGTGCTGTGCTGTGGGGTGCTCGAACACCTCGAGGAAGTGTAGTAAGGTAACATTTCACCACTTTCCGAAGGACAAGTCCCTCCGAGAGAGGTGGACCCGAGCGGTACGACGTAAGGTCTGGGCCCCTAACAACAACAGCCGGGTGTGTTTGGACCATTTCACGCCACATTCTTACGATGTAAGCGTTTCCCTGAGGGAGTCGTTCGGACTGGCCAGGGCAGGGCAGCGTAAGAAACTGCGAGCGTGTGCCGTGCCGACCGAGTTCGCATATGCACCTCGACGGCCACCTATCGAGCGTGGAGCTCTCGCAAAAAGGAGAAGGACGGAAGTAAGATTGTTTTTTGCCGTTAAACACGATGAAGCACATTTAAAATTACTCGCGACGACGTGAATGATAGCTGGCGATCATGATCGCTTTACCCAAAACGATGCTTCCATCGAATGAGCGCCTCCTGCGCTTCGTTGGAAGCGTATGCGATGAAGGCATGCTTTTGGTTGGAGCGCGCACCCCTACCAAAAACTGTGAACTTCTCTTTAAGTTATAGTTTTCACGAAGTTGCAGCCAACATATAATGAGCACTTTCGAGCATGCGACTTCGGAGCTTTCGAGCGTCACCTCCTGTACGGAGCTCAAAATGAAGTTGCCCGGCGAGCGATTGCCCACATTGGGGTCTGTGTCGACACAAGACTGGCTCACGGAGCCATCCATGTTTTGTGTGCTTGTCACTTTTCATTAGCCCCCTCGTTTCAAATGGGAAACAGAAATTGGGACACCAACCAAGCATGAGGCGGCGAAAAAAGAAATGCTCATTGATAAAAATAGAGAGCAACCAAAGTCATCACTATCGACAGAAACTTGACTTGTTTACAAGTTATCTATGCAGTGATGCGATTGCTGCACCAAACTGCGTCAATGGACTCATCCTGCTACATGCTGCTACAATTTACCAAAATGTGCCGAATTTGCGGCAACGCTGCGCTAGAAGCCCGTATTTTCACTGCATCATTATGATTCGGGTGTGGGTACATTGCCGGATCCCTACAGTAGGATGGTGCCTATTTTTGATGTTTTTTTAATATTGCTTTGGATTACGTACTGTTAGATTTGACCTTATATCAAACACGATCAGGAGTCAGAAGTTTTTCAACACATGTAAATCTAATTTCTTGAACTTTGGGATGCTTTGCTAACTCCTGCAAGTGCGCTTTACAATCTTCTCTGGTACGCTGCAGTGAAGCAACGATAATGTGGGCACAGTGCTTTAGCGTGCTGTGCTTCGCTGCAATGACGGTTTGTTTTAGGAGAAAACACCTTCTGAGTGGGGTATTAAAAGTACCCCACTCGGAAGGTTCTCCAAAATGACTCGAGCCAATCACATCACTGCTATTACTATGTTACAAGGAACCACACTATTTTTGCAGCATATGTCGAACATGCTCCCTTTAAAACCCTTATTTGTGAAATTTAAAAAAAGGAACAAGTGTGGCCCCAATAGTGTTTTATTCTAATTTCAGCTAGTGGAGGATGCTTTGAGGGGAAGAGCGTCAAGTAGCTTTCAAGCATCCACAGCAGATGCAACCCCGACAACAGCCTGTGAGACAATTGATCCTCACAATCTCACACTGCATTCCACGCAACTCGCTTCAGTCGAAGTAAGGACATTTTTGATCCGAATAAAAAAAGTAAGGCGTGATGAAACTTAATGTTTCTAAGTCAACGACATCTGGCTAAAAATGTTCTAAACCTGACATCTCTGCAGCCCCCAAGCAACCCCGACAATGGAGATTTGTGCATGAGTAACCCTGCAGCAATGGACGAGAGCTCTAGTTTAGATGGCGACACGGACTGCTCCTCGTTGCACGAATCAACCCAGGTAGGTGGACTGTGTTACTAATTCAACCATTGATAGCTGGTAGTCAATATAGATTTTGAAGTACTGTCCATCACAATGTAATTGAACCAACACTATCACTATTCACAGAGGCTTGGCATGAAAGTGAGTCGTCTATTGCCGTGTCTGAAGGGTATTGCACTACTTTTGCAGCAAATATTGAAATATGCCTTTAGAACACTTAGCAGCAAATTTAATAATTTGAGTTTTGCCTCATTCGTGTTTTTCTTATAATCTCAGCCAGTGGAGGATGCTCTGAGGGAAACAACACCAGGATTCGGGCACGCATCTCCAGGGGGTAGGAATCGAACAGCCCACGAATCAACCCAACTTTGTGATCCAACAGCCTGTTCCACATTATGCGATTCAGTCCTGGTTAGTGTTTATAGCACCTCTGATGCCTGTAAGAGAAGTAAGGTGAGACAAAATGCTATGCTTTCGAGGTAATAAAAGTTGAGTAAAAATGCTCTAAACCCGACATCTTTGCAGCCTCCTACTGACCTCGACGAAGGAAGGTCGTGGGTTGATTGTTGTGAGCTCAGTGACAAGAGTGCGAGTGTCTCACAACAAACACACTGCTGCTCATCATTGCTAATGTCGGCTCAGGTAAGTGGTTGTGTACCTTCACATAAAAACAGGGAGGGGTATTTTGAGTGAACTACGGCAAAATACCGAGAAAGTACCCACTTCGTTCAAGTGCCCACTATTAACATTTCCCAAACTCGAGAATTCTGCAAATTATATGTTAAGCGCCCGATTGGACTGGACAAGCACCAATGTCTCGATTAACCCAGTTTTCAGTGAAAGTGGGATGGGCACTCCCCTAATATTTTGCAGTAAGTGTTTTCATGATAACAGCTGATGGCTAAAATTGCTCGAAATTTCTGACGTCTCTGCAGCTGGAGGTCAGTTATCCCGACAACGAATGTGGGCTAGCTGATCATCCAGTGCCAGTGGACACCTCAGATTTGGTTGGCTACCCAGACTGCTCCTCAGTGCATGAGTCACCCCAGGTAGATGGACTATGTAACCACTAATTTGGCCACACAAAGTAGTCATTACACATTTTAAAGTACCCTCCAATCTGTAGTCTGCTTAAAGCATAAATCACGTTCCAGATTCATGACGGTGTCCTTCAGTTGTCTATATTTCTTTTTCTAGACAGAGTGCTACCTTCAGGGAATGTCGGAACAGGCACCATCCCCATATAGGGCAAATTTTGGGTGGCAAACAAACATATAGGTTGGCCGAAGCAAGGGAACGCAAACCGTCTTCGGGGCCAGGAGCATCTGTAAGCAAAATTCAGCAGTTCTTAGTTGTCAGGAGGGACCGACTCAACTTTCCAGGATCACTTTCTAATATTGAAGGTAAACATCTTCGACAGACGTCTGTCTGGTTGGGAAGTAATAATGGAAAAATAATTGACTCCAACCAAAATTAAACTCGGACCCAACGTTTCAAAACCAGTTCGGTTCCTTCTTCAGGGGCGATTGATCTCGTGCGTGGAAGCAGCCTCGTCTTCTTTGGTGGTACGAATATCTTCTAATCGCGCTTCCGCCTTGCCATCCAGTCTTTTTCTAATCACGTGTCGTAGTCCACTTACATAAACAGATGGTAAGGTACCCATGGATCTGTTGATATTCTTTGGTGTATTTTGGATGTGCCATGATTCAAGGTGATGTCTTTTTCGGAGATGGGTTTCAACATCAAGAACGGACGCGTTCGCGAAGTCTATCGGATGGTCAAAAGTGTCACAGTATTAGAAAGTGTCACTTTCTAATATTGAATGGTTTTTAGCTACACAGACAAAAGTGGTGTGCCAAGATATGGAGACGCAGACTGATGAAGCATCGAATGATGGATGTCGCCCACCACTGCCAGCCCCGTCTACACAGCGCACCATCGTCAATGAGTATGTGCAACATGCTACACCCGTTTTTACCTCAAGAAAAAAAACTTTTGCTCATTGTTCATACGCTGCGCGAAGTAGTTCTTACAAGATTTGGTTGTCAGAGGAAGAAGCGATGCTTTTTGGCATTTGAAACCTGCACGTCCTGATAAGATAACACATATCTAAAATTCACCTACATATATCTTCATTCTCTACAAAAAGGTAGAAATTAGTAAGGCTCCGCGAGAAGCCATACTATTTTTACTAAGGTTCTTGAGATGAAAACAAGTATAGTTGTAAACAGCCACTTAAAGTGGCTTTAGCTTTCAGGGCTAACGAAACGTTTTGCGATTGGTTTACAGCACGGATGACTGGGAGTCAGGTTCCGAAAGCAGTGATGATACGTAAGTTGCTATTGCCTTACTATTGCCTTACTAAAATCTAGATACCCTTTTCTTTTACAGTTGCGTAGATGATCTTGATCCTTTGTTTGTCATGGAGGAAGAGGACGATGGCGACAGCAGCTCTGAAGAGTAATCTTTCGTTTGCATTCAAATTTCTTATCTACTTCAGGGCAGTGCAGTCTAAGACCTTAGTCATCACTCAACTCTGCCTCGTACATAAAAATAAAGTTTTTACAAACCGATATTCAAATACATGGTTTCATCCCAAAGGCAGTACGAGAATCCCTGTGTAATACAGGCAACAAAAATCCAGTGATAGAAGCTGCTCTGTTTTCATATGAATGGATGTACTGTATACACCAACTCATGCTTACAGACCGACTGGTGTGCCCCTAGTAGCCGCCAGTGGCACAGTGCATATGTGATAGGCTGTGGGTCAAAAGTGTGGCCATCCCATATAAACAAAAATGAAGGTAATAATGTGGGCTAGTTTGCTCATGACTCTAAGAATAAACTTCAGAAAAACAAGGATGAGGCAAACAAAAAAGAGCACAGAACGAGCACTGTTTACAAATGACATCAATCAACAAATCATTGGAATGCTTTGATGATGGAGCCAGTTTAAGTTTATTTTTCTTTCTCGCAATGTCCGACTACTTTAAAAGTTTGGGCAGAAAGCGCAAGAATTGCTAATCCACAATATCTTGCGTGAGTAATGTGACGTAGGGCGATTGCATTCTTCACGGACATCAGCGACGGTAAACATCACCTTTCACATACTGTTTACACTGGGCTGATTTATTCGAGCGCCCTGCAACCTTACATGTCTTTTAAAACCTACAATTACTTTGTATTATCTGAGCAAAGTCGTAGTGCAATTCCCGTGCAATTGCTGTTTGAACGAGAAGACACTTGAAATGTAGTCTGATCATTGTGATTGTATCGATGTTTATTAATGAAAATTAAAAATAATTCTTCCGACAAGTCTACGGGAACTCAATGAAGTGCTTCTGACACAGTCATGGGGGGGGGGGGGGGGTAAAGAAAGGGGAATCAAGCGGCTTTTCTTTATTAAGGTAAGACCTGTGTCCTATGACGAATAAGCAAAAAAACAAAACACAACTGATCCTCGTACCTTTCCAATTGCAATGCCTGTCATGCTTGTTTTTCTCTTTTTGTTAACATCCGCAGACTGGAAGTTTGCCCGAAGCAGCACTGTGACTTAGGATACTTGAGTTAATGTATACACTGATGGATTTACATGCACTATTAACTTGACATCTTCGTTAGTCGTACGCAACTATAAAGCTGCTCCTATGTTCAGACCCGGAAATAATGTTGCCTAGAAACATTTTCATGCTGTCCGTGCTCTAGAAGTCGCAGTTGGTTATCCTAGCAATGTATAATTTCTTATGTTTCAGCACTTCCCACAAGAGAATGAGGCAACTGGAGACCATACAGCGAAGAAGTATGTCGTCTTCCACCACTGTTTAATGACGCTTCTGGAACGGTGTGTGCAGTGCGGTTCTCGAAACTGCAAAGTAGTCTTGAACTATGCGGGGACCCTCGTGACGGCACACATAACTTGCCCCAAGAAACACAAAGAGACATGGCGCAGACAACCCCTTGTTCAGGGGAAGGCATTATTCAACATCCTTTTGCGCTCAGCCATTTTGTTTTCTGGTAGTTCCCCCACTAAAGTGTTGCGGCTGCTCTCGCTGATAGGAGTACAGACGCTGCAGAAGTCGATGTTCTTCTAATTCCAGAGGCTCTACTTGTGGCCAGCAGTTCAAGAGGTTTGTGCTTGCAAAGTAAAAGAAAAGGTTTTACTGAAGGGGTTACTTTTTTATTAGGTCTGAAAATCGGAGCAGGACCTCATGATTCAGGCAGCACAAGGGGAAAAGCTGTGTCTCGCCGGGGACGGCAGAGCGGACTCCCCTGGACATTCGTCTGACTTCGGCACCTACACTCTCATGGACGTTACCCGCAACCGGGTTTTCCACATCGAGCTCGTCAAGGTATATTACACAGCACTGTGTAAAGCTTAAAAATACTTCCATCCGTGTCTGTGAACTTTTTTTGGACATTGCAAAATGAAGTCCCAAGAGCTAGGGGCAGTACCTTTTATCAGCAGCGTGCCAGGTTAACACAAAGCTTACAAGTTCAGATAGATATATAGATGATAGTCGGTGTACATCCAGTGACCTATAGTCGGTGACCTATAGTCGGTGACAGGTGAGGAATTTAGTGACATAGTAAGGAGGCTCTTCCAGAAAGCATCATTCACATGCTTGAAGTGCCCCTGCTATCAAATAAATGGTTCTCTAGCAATGGCGCAACTTTTTTCTCAAGCTAACATCTTCTAGGCTACCGTATTTACTCGAGTAATAGTCGCTTCTTATGAACAACGCCCTTGTGTCTACATTTCTGCATAGCACACATAAAATCAATCACCGCGTTCTGCATAAAAACTCGGTGAATAACAACGTCGAGAACATGATTCTCCATAAAAATGTGATCCGAGCAGATAGCAATTTCCCGTGAAAACATTTCTCTGTCCTGTAAATCGCTACCATCCTTTCACCGATCGCATTGATTAGCTATCCCCGTGCTCCGCGGGAAAGCAGACCCACAGGCCTTGTTCATAAGTGTGACTATTACGCAAGCAAATACTGTACCAGTCACTCAGGTAAGTCAAAGCTGCAGCAGAGAAGCTCCCTGTTCATTAAACTGGATGGCGTCGTCTACCCCTCACTTTTATGGCTCGGTAAGAGATGGGTGACAGCAGGACAGTGGATTATTTTGTTCCATGGCGCCTTGATAAGCGGTAGAATGGGGACATTCATTGACTACTTGACCTGCCACGCCAGAGATCAGTATGACGATGCTTGACATGGGCCACATTTTGCAGAATAATAAATAGAAAACTGCAAGCATGTCTGTCAATTTTTCTGCAATTCAGTCAACAGAGGTCTCCTCAAGCAATCGAATGGAGAAGGAAGGGCTGGTCAGGGCGTTCACATCCCTCCAAAAACAAGGCGTCGAGGTTGGCACAATCGTGACTGACCGCCACCGTGAGGTAAATGCCTATCTGCGAATCAACCACCCTGACGGGCAGCACCGCTTTGATGCTTGGCACTTTGCAAAAGGTAGGAGCTTGCTTAGTCTCATTGTTTATGGTTAGCGTGTATTGCATTAGAATTTGAATATTATATCTTTACTCAAGCTTCAGTCTTTTCAAGTCCTTGCATTTTGTGTGACGAAAAAATTGTTTAGACATCAAAAAGAAGATAGATGCAGTTTCGAGGACACAGGCACACGAGGTGCTGCGCAAGTGGAAAAGCACCATCATTCGCCACCTGTACTGGTGTGCCCGTACCAGCGACGGTGATGGCGACCTTGTCCTTGCCAAGTGGAAGTCCATCATGCGGCACGTCATAGACGTCCGCATCCACCAAGATCCTCTGCAACCAGCCTGTGCGCATGGCGACATCGGAAACCGGAAATGGCTGGAGGAAGGCAAGCCTAGTAGAGGTCCCTGCGCTCATATCTGTACCTAAAAATTCCCCCCTTTTGAACAGGCACAGAAACCTTCAGGCGACTGGAGTCTGTACTCATACCCGCCCACCTGCTCAGAGACATCCCCAGAATCTCACCCAGGAGCAGACGTATGCACTAGAATCCTTTCATGGTATCCTGGTCCATTTCGCACCGAAGTCAAGCAAATTCAAGTGCGAGGGAATGCTGGCACGGTAAGCAAGTGTGCTCATTAGGGTCCTCGTACAAATTAGTCGTAACATATATATAGCTAGCTCTGGCATCTCAAGCGCATATGTCAAAATACCATAAATAGCAACTTTGTTCGTATGTTTCTGTTCTTTTTGAGTTTTTGCTATTGGTGAAAAATGAGCAGGAACAAAGTCTACTTTTACCCTTAAAGGGGCAGTGCAATGATTTCGGTATTGTAAGAATTCGCACTTTTTATTGTTTATATTGTTTATCCAAGCACAAGTGACGAGAATGCGTCGTCTTGCCCCGAAAAACTGATATTCCGGCGCGTAATCGCAAAGAAGAAAAAAATATTTGTCGATCTGCAGCCAGGTGTAGTGGTTAACGGAAATGATGTGTGACGTGCTCTGGGCGACACACAGAAGTGAACAATACCTGTCCCCCTCCACTGCTACACTCGCCGTCAGCCCTGTGGCGAACAGTCTTTTGTGTTGATCACTCGCCGCTACCTTCGACGATGCTAATCCTTTAAAAGTCGATGATCGCGGGGGAAGCGACGAGGATTTCTGAAGAGAGAACGCAAGGGGACACCACGTGATCCCACAGAGTACGTCACCCGAAAGGCGACGTGGAGAGTTGAGAAGCACTTTGATCTTCGATTTGTTTCATTTTGTTACATAAAAACTAGCACTCACAAGAAGATACGGTTTTCTGTTCTTCGTTCCATGGGTGACGCAGATTAATTTCCGCAGTTAATTGGCCAAAGTCTGCAAATCGTTGCACCACCCCTGTAAGGCCCGTCACACTTGTGCTTGACGACGACAGACTGAGACGACCTGTTTTTAAGCCTGTTGCCTTTTTAAGCCTCTGCGTTGCTGCGTATCTGGTCGTAAGCTGTCCTAAGAGGCCTAAAAACCGGTCTTGTCTCAGTCGGTCGGAGTCAAACACAAGTGTGTGAACGGGGCTTTAACCACCACTCGTTTTGCACAGGAAGCAAGAGTTCGCAGTATTTTCATTCATTTATTTAAAGTTTATATAATGATGGCATTTTGTTAACACAGACTACTAAGTATGGAGAGGCATTATTGGTTTAAACTCTTTAGACTGCTGCACAATGTTGGCAAGCCCAATTCACATGAATTTGATTTTTTATAGAACCCAGATTGCGGCCATGCACTACAACTTCAATGCAGAGAGGGCCATAAAGCTGACAGCGGAGGGCGAGGAACAGTATGCCCAGCGTTGGTCGAAGGCAGACAAGCAGTGGAGGTTGATCGTCCTGAAAGAGGCGGCAGCATACGGTAAGAACGCTTGGAGTGATGTCATTAAAATCAGAAAAATTGGGATCATGGGGTTATCGGGAACCATATATGGAGATAGTTGAGAGCACTGATCAAAAGCTTGCCTCAATTGCCTTGTTTGTTCCAGGCTATATCAGCAAGCTAATTGATGCTGTCCTGGCCTGCGTGGCACGCTGGCCTACCTACGAGTTGGCGGAACAAGCACAAGCTGCGCAAAGCGTCGTGCATGCGACCCTCGCAGACAGGTGTGGACCACGACCAAGCAAGGAAGAAGCAGTGAAACGCCACCGTTCAAGGTTTCCCTTGTGATCATTTCGTGTCACGAGCTTACCCTCATGCTGTATTCACCTAGGCCTGGAGGCTACCGCCGAATACTTAGTATTTATTCTGGTCCGGCTATTTGCAATTGTCCGGGAGATTGAGATGCTTGCGAGTGCTGTGTGCTGGTGGCTTCTGTGCCCACATCGTCCTATCACAGTGTTCCGACACAGGATACAACACTTCTTCCCCCTTAAAGAGTCACCATGCCGCTGAGGTAGCCGTTTTGGGCGTAGAGATCTCTATTATGCGAGAGTAGGGATGTGTAACAGTCTCTGGTCCTGCAGCATTTCGTTCGAAGTTTGTCGATTCACTTTTGATGGCAATAGTCCACTGCGGTTAGAAAACCCC
>JABSTQ010001203.1:0-37807 GCA_013358835.2 Ixodes persulcatus | reverse complement strand
AACCCGCTGGCCGACAGCACGCGCTCAGGGTGAACTACAATAAATCGACAAAAACAAAATCTCGACACGGCACGGTCCGCGCCAAAAACGCGTGCCGGGACACGCTCTTTCACGCGCTTCTGAACAAAAAAAAAATAAAAATAAAAATGGGACAAATGGTCAGATGTCTCACCTAAGGGCTCATTCACACTGGAAGCGGATCCGCGTTCGCAAAGCGGTGCGAACGCGGTTGTATAAGATTCAGTACATTGCACGCGCATTTGATGACATCAATGCGCGTGCAATGTAACTAGATCTTTATACAACGCGTTCGCAACCGCTTCGCGAACGCGGATCCGCTTCCAAGTGTGAATGGGGGTAAGGGCTCATTCACACTGGAAGCGGATCCGCGTTCGCAAAGCGGTTGCGAACGCGGTTGTATAAGGATTCAGTACAATTGCACGCGCATTTGATGACATCAAATGCGCGTGCAATTGCACTAGATCTTTATACAACCGCGTTTGCAACCGCTTCGCGAACGCGGATCCGCTTCCAGTGTGAATGGGGGGTAAGCAAAGCGCACAGAAGGCACCCTACTATATTATGTATTTGGAAATAAATAAAACATAGTTGAATGGGTTGCAAAGAAGGCTAAAATACTTATTTTGAACAACATTTATTTTCTGAAACATTATTTCAGATATTTTTATTCTCTGTAGACCGTGTTTGGTGGCTAGTGGATATGAAAAACAAAAAAAAGAAGCATGATTTTGATTATTTTGAACAATACAATATATTTTCTTAACCTACAAAGAGGTGCTTGCTCTGATATGCAAATTGAATTTTGACGTTAGCGTTTTGGCGTCCGAAACAATTTTTTTGTAAATTTATCACTTCCCGTTTTGCGGATTGCTAAGAAAACCAAACGGGCCATCAATTGGTAGAAAATACGTTTCTACCTTTTTTTTTCTCTTCACATTTCTAATTTTTAGGCAAATCAAATGAACCTCAAAATAACTTTAGTGTCTTCATAAATAACCTCGGGAGTTCACTATGCTATTGTCCGTTATGAACACCTCTTCAACAGTGATCTTACTATGTCACGGTGGAATGAAGCGGTGGCTACCTTACTTGTCTGGAAACAAATTGGGGTTTGTGTATATTTATACAGCCTAGAACATAGTCTGCCTCAACGGGCGACTTGTCTCCCAGCAGTAGGTGAGCAATCAAGCCAGTGCGGTACAACCGCTAGCCTGGGGGCTTTAACGTGCATCACGCAGTAGTGATACACGACCGCACGCCGGTAGGATGCTCATTCAGATCGAAACGGGCAGAGGTGGAGATTGAACCCACGCTTTACAGCAGCTGTGCATGGGCGCCGCCATAACTGACCTTCAGTTTTTTTTCCCTCGCTCTCCGTTCGCTTGACTTCATCATTTCCACAGCAGGACAGGTTATTGCCATTTTAAGTGTTACTGTGTCCTTCCCCTCAGCATAGGCCGTTGTGGAGACTCGTCAGCGCCCGCTTCAGTGGCTCGGCATCTCGGTAAGACAAGAGAAGGGCGGGTATGGCGGCTCAATCTGGCGCGTGTGTAAAGCGTCTATACAGCGCGAGCTCTCGCTCCACGTGCTCCGAGCTGGAGTGCTCTAACCCACTCGGCCACCGATCCTTTTTTTTTTTCTTTATTGCACTTGGCCACCGATCCCTCTTTATTTGTCTGGACTAAAGCCCTTCGATGTGTTTGCGTTTGTCTTGCAAGTGGCGTCAAATGCGCCAGTGCACGAGGCTCGTGTTTCGAGCGGCCCTTGGAAGTAGTTGTCGGCGCAGTACTGAAGTGAGCGGCCCTTGGAAGCGAATGGCAGCGAAGCACCCGCTCCTCGCATGTGTCTTGCGCGTTTCACAACAATGGTTGGCGGTATTTGTAAGCGTGAATTTTATCAAATGAATTTAGTCTGCACATGCCGGCAGCGCCTTCAACTTATGGAATTTACGAGGATAACTCGAGTGCAACATGTCAAGGTGTTTTTTTTTTTTTTCGCTGACAGGCAGACAGGCGGAAAGTGTCCTTTCTTGCCATACCCGTTGGCAATCTTGTCAGCTGCTGTGCACTTGGCGCGTGATTGTGGGACGAGGAGTAGAGCCGCGCCGCTTGCTTGGACGGAGAGCTCCTTGTACAGTTCACGGGTGGGAAACGGTTTGCTTCTTTGCTATGACTCGACGCGCAGAGTGCTGACCTCGTCGACGAGGTTTACACCTCTGAACGTGCAGAAGTGTGGACCTCGCCGTGCAGAAGTGTGGACCTCGCCACTAATGAGCTATGCTTAGGGTCGGCACTCTGTTCCCCAATATTGCTGTGGCGCCGCCATCTTGGTGCTTGTAGAGAGCAGACGCAACTGCCGATCGTCATTATTCCAAAGTGCGACTTCCTCGGCATTTGATTCGGTGCGTTTAGACATTTGTAACGGACGTAAAAGCGTTTCCTGTGATTTAAGAAAAATTTCAGATAACTGGCAGCCATTATTTTAAGCCACAATATGGACAAGTGTCGTCACCCTGAAGCGTAGCTTATTTAGTGGCACTAGGGAATATCATGGCAGAACAGCGCAGCACTGAGCTAGATTTCAGACGCCATGTTCTTCTATAGTGCACCAAATAAGCTACGCTCGTTTAGTGGCTCTAGTTCTTCCCAGAAGTGGCGCGCGGCAACGTGTCTCGAACATTTCCACAAAAATGATTGGCGCCACTTTTCCCAGGATAGATGGTCTTTACTCCACACATCCTGGGCCGGTTTGCTCACCCTTGCGGCCGCGGCTGCGGCTGCGGCCAAGAGGGATTTTTTTGTCACGTGACCAGCTCCATGGGGACAAGGAAGTACCTAGCGTCCCTGCCTAATGGCGGAGAAATCTGTATCGCTTCGAGCACAAAAACCTAATTTCGCCCGCTGAAACTGACTGCAGGGACTTTCAACTGGAGTCCAATTGACCGCCCTTTTATACTGTAGGAGCGGCAGGTAAAGTACGGTAAAGGAGGCTAAATATGAGCCAAAATAAATTAAACAAACACGCGAGATTAAAGCGGTGGCATTATATTTATATACTAGCGCCAGCGCCAGCGGCTCCCGCTTTCTGCTGTGGTCGAGAGGTTAAAGCGCCGGTACTTTACGTCGCGGCGTGAAAGGGTCCGGGTTCAAATCGCGCCAAGAAACGTTCTCTTTTTTTTGTATTTGACTGCACTCTCACTAAGAGTGTAGACAAGGCCCTATGAGCTCTATAAAATCATTGGGCGGGTAGTTCTGACTCACCAGTTCTTGTTCATGACCTCGGAGAGCGCATACATGTCTCTGGCTTTCTTTACCAATTTCCGCCACGCCTCCTGCATCTGCCGTACACGCCGCGGAAAGCTGACAATATATTTCCATGCACGTCTCTTCATTCGCCAGGTAACTGTGCTGCTGAATTCCTCTAGAATTGTCGTTTCCGTTTTCAAGCTGCTCTAATTAATTCAATTTGTTGATCCAAATTCTTTTTAGGTGTTTGCGTTACAGAGATGGTTTGCGATGTCGACGCCTGATTTATTTTTGAATTCGGTTGTGATCGTCTGCTATTCTAAATAAAATTCAACAAGTAATGTGTTAATATTACAAAACGATTGCCACAGCAAAAGTAAAGAGTAAAATACACCTTTTATCACATTCCATGCAGGTAAAAGTATGATCTCTTTATTTCGGTTTTACTTCTTTCTCAGACGTTGACTTGCTGCCTTGCCTGTAGGATTTTGCTCAATCAATGCATCCAGAGCTGCTAGTTTTTTTTTTCTTTTTGCTTATTTTGTGGAATTTTTTTTTTTAATTGTCACAACTGCAGTTTTTATTAGTACTAAATAGGCTTTTCTTGTTATTGAAAGGAGTCGTAGCAAGAGCGTTGCATATTCAAAAACATAAAATTGCAGTTGCTGGGGAAAGTATGCTTGTTGAAGCTCCGTTTGTGTGAAAGGCATACCGATGTTGTTACCTTGGTTTTCTTTTAATGAACATTAAGAAACGATTGGATTAGCGCGTTAACTTGCCTTCATCTTTTTTTTTTCTTCCCGGTGTTTCAATTCAACAGGCGGTACAAACAGTAAAAATAGAGTAAGGCGCTGTAGTGCAAGTGGATGATTCGTAAAAACAGATCACAATTACAAAGTGAGACACTCGCAAAATACACACAAAAAAAGTTGCTAGCGCGAATTGAACCCGCAACTTTCACGCCGCGACGCGAAGTACCGACGCTCTAACCTCTCGACCACAGCAGAAAGCGCGAGCCGCCGGTGCTGGCGGAGGTATATAAATATACTGCCACCGCTTTTACCTCGCGTGGTGTTTTCTTTATTTTGGCTTATGTTTACCCTCCCTGGCCGTAACTTTACCTACCGCTCCTACAGTATAAAGGGGCGGACAATTGGACTCCAGTTGAAAGTTCCTGCAGTCCGTTTCTACGAGCGAAATTAGGTTTTTGTGCTCGAAGCGATACGGATTTCTCCGCCATTAGGCAGGGGACGCTCGGTACTTCCTTGTCCCCATGCAGCTCGTCACGTGACAGAAAAATCCCTCTTGGCCGCAGCCGCAGGCCGCGGCCGCAAAATGAGCAAACCGGCCCTGTGGGAGCGTGTTTGCAAACCAGTATTCAGACGAAGCGCAGGCCGATATGGGGAGTATTCACTGGACGCCATACTTGTGGGTGCTGTTTAGAGCGCATGCTCAGAACGAGCTCACATCAATAGGCTGCTAAGACTGGCACTCTTGATGCATGTGCGGAATGCACGCTGCAAAAGAACTGTGGAAGCTCGCCATCAGCACGCGCTCAGCATTCGCGCACACAGCTATGGCCGCCAGTGAATACTCCCTATTAGCCCCGTGCGCGACCGGAAAGCGTCGCTGTGGTCGGCCTTCCACGATTGAGTGAGCACGGGATCACCCTGACCATGCGGACCACTCATTTCGTCTTTCTGCTCGTTCAGGTTACGGCTCGCCTCCATTTTTCGGCCCAACGTTCCTGCCCGACCGTGACAACGCTGTCCTGGTGAACGAGTACGGCAACCATCGTGATGAAGCCCACCCACGGCATGAATGTGCGGCCCATCTTCTGGAAAATCATGCTCCGAGCAGGGTCATCGAGATGGCCTGGACCACGTCAGCATCTACGTCATCATCAAAAACAGCGGCGCCACCTAGAGACAACTATATATACGGCTGGAGTCACTTGGCAGCCTTGAGTGAGCACGGGATCACCCTGACCATGCGGACCACTCATTTCGTCTTTCTGCTCGTTCAGGATTGGTACAGTACCCTCGTCAAACGCTAAAAGAACAAGCAACGTGTGTTTACTGGTGTTCCCGTGCTCACAAGTGTTTTGCGAAACTGTTTCTGACTGTGTTGATATTGTAGGCCTCCTTCTAAAGGTGTCCGGCGACGTTGAGGCTAACCCCGGTCCGATGAGTGAGAAACAACTGGAACAGTTCAATGACATGCACAAAATGCTGGTAGAGGTTAACGCGCTTTCTTAAAATAGATCAGACTCAGTCTGGTATACTGGCATCGTTAAACGAAGTTAAAAAATCTCAGGAGTCTATTCAAACTGCCATAACAGGTATTAACGCTAGACTGTCCAAGGTTGAAAATAAAACTATTGCCGTGACTGAGGAAGTTGGCGTGACAAGACGTCTAGTCGAAGTAGTTCAACAAGAAAACTGGGCCCTGCGAGCACGTCTGGACGAGGCGGAAGACCGCTCTCGTCGTGATAACGTGGTTTTTACGGGATAACTGACAACTTATCTGAAACTTGGGCACAAACGGAAGAGGCAATTTTGAACATATTGAGGCAGACGCCGAATATTCAAGTGGCTGATGCAGCCATTATTCGTGCCCACAGGATCGGTACTTTTTGTCGCGATAAATGTCGCCCAGTTATCGTTAAATTTGCATCGTATAAACTAAAAGACCAAATTCTACAGTCCAGGTCATTGTTTAGATCTAGTCGCATTTCCGTGAATGAGGACTTCTCAGTTGGAACACGTCAAGCACGGAAAAAGTTAATTGAATTTGCGAAAGCCAAAACGCCACTTTTAAGCTTCGAGACAATAGAATGTACATTGGTAATAATGTCTTGTTTACGATTCTGTTAATGATAACTGTGCTCGAAAACAGTCCCTCCGTCTCAGCTGTTGTTTCCGGGACACAAAGTTTGCTTTCTGCTGAGGACGCACCTCGAACGTTGAATTCGGAATAGCAGGCAGCGAGGGGAAGAGTGTGTCATTATCCTGTCTCAAATGTGTCGGTACTTTTTACTAATATTAGAAGCATTATTAAAAAACGAGACGACTTGTGTTCAGTTATTGACTCGACAGACGCGGATATTATTGTCTTAACTGAAACTTGGCTGTCTGGAAACGTGCGTGACTGTGAACTTTTTGATCGGTCTAAGAAATATAATATTTACAGAAATGACAGGCAAGATAGGTGCGGTGGGGGTGTTTTAATTGCAGTGGGTACTCAAGTTGAATCTTTTGCATTAACGCGACAAGTGATTTAGAAATACTTTGGGTCTGTATAGGTTCTCACCACAACAGGTGATTATGGGAGTATGCTATAGACCACCGTCATGCTCATCCCTTTTTGTTAAAGCTTTGCATGACTCTCTAAACAACTTAGTTATGCGTCTTCCCAGTTCACCGATCTTTCTGTTGGGCGACTTCAATTTTCCTTCTATCGTGTGGACAGAGTGTAATCTATCCACAATTGCATCATCATCGGAGTGCAATGACTTTGTGAACCTTTGTTTAGATTTTAATCTCACTCAGTTGGTTACTTAACCAACCAGAGTAACCCCGCTATCCTCAAACATATTGGACCTCGTTCTGTCGAATCACCCTGACCTAGTTTCCCCCATATCATATCTTCCAGGGCTTAGTGATCATTGTATATTACATTTTTATGTTAAAGCTGCAGTGCCGAAATCACCAAGTCACGTAAAACAAATTCGAGATTATGCAAAAGCTGACTTCGTCAAAATTAACAATGATCTAGCCACTTTTATTGATACATTTCTAGAAGGATTCTCAGACCGTTCAGTGGAAGCGAATTGGCAAATGTTTAAGAATAAAGTAGAATCCCTTACTAACCTGCATATTCCCCTTTGGACTGTACTCAAAGATTCCCAGTCTCCGTGGTTTAACAGAGCCCTCAAACGTCTCTCAAATAAAAAGAAGCGTTTATTTCGAGCAGCCAAATTTACCACATGTGAACGGCGGTGGTCCAAATACCGCACTGCAGCTGAGACTTATAAAGAGGAAGTTAATAAGGCCAAGTTTGAGTTTTTTACGCGCACCCTACCCGATATGTTAATAAAAAACCCTCAAAAGTTCTGGAACATCATGAATAAAAAAACATGATTTTTCTGTTAGTCTCAAAAACGAAAGTGGGGATGTTATGCCAATTGAAGAGTGTGCGAATGTATTGAAACAAGTTTTTGTTGAATCCTTTTCTAGTGACAGCAGCACGGAATGTCCTCTCTTAGACATTTCAGACTACTTGCCGATAGACCCCATCTTGCTTGATTGTGCTGGTGTCGATCATGTCATTGAAACATTAAGATTGTCGTCTTCAGCTGGAGTGGACGGTGTTAATTCGAAGTTTTTGAAAAATACTAAGCATTACTCTTCTATCATTTTAACTAAACTTTTGATCAGTCCATTAGAGATCATGTTCTCCCCTTAGATTGGAAGGTGGGGAAGGTGGTTCCCATTCACAAGACTGGTGATAAACATTCCCCTTTAAATTATCGCCCAATCTCTATAACCAGTGTTCCTTGCAAACTCCTTGAACATATAATATTTTCCAACCTCGTCAATTTCTTAGAATTTAACAACTTCTTCTGTCCATCCCAACATGGATTTCGAAAAAAAACATTTTCATGCGAGACACAGCTTGTATCATTCACACATGACCTTCACTGCATCCTGGACCGAGGATCCCAGGCAGACTGCATTTTCCTAGATTTCTCCAAAGCGTTCGATAAAGTATCTCATAAACTACTTCTTCTGAAACTGTCCAAACTTAACATAGATGCTAACGTTCTTGCATTGATTCAATCTTTTCTATCATTACGGTCACAATTTGTTACAGTAAATAATAGTAACTCTTCCTTTTCGTCTGTGGCCTCTGGGGCTCCCCAAGGATCTGTTTTAGGACCTTTACTTTTTTTAATATATATTAACGACCTCCCTCTAAATGTTTCCTCGTCTATTTGTTTATTTGCTGACGACTGTGTGATTTACCGTGAGATACTTAATGATAACGATAACATCACGCTTCAGTCTGACATTAACGCTATCCACCGGTGGTGTGACGTATGGTCTATGACGCTTAATACTAACAAATGTAAGTCCATGCGTGTATCTCGGCAGTCACATGAAACTCAGAACTACTTTCTTAATCAGGCTCAGCTTGACACGGTATCTTCTTACAAATATTTAGGTGTACATATAACTTCTAATCTCTCATGGAAAACACATGTACAGTATATCACATCTAATGCTAACCGTATGTTAGGCTACCCCAGGCGTAACTTTTCATTGGCACCTGTTTCCCTCAAGCTAATTCTTTATAAAACTCTAGTTCGACCGAAGTTAGAATATGCAGCCTCTGTCTGGGATCCCGGACAAGCCACTCTCAGCACCGCGTTTGAAGGCATTCAAAATAGATCCGCTCGTTTTATTCTTTCTAATTACCATTATTCATCTAGCGTAACTTCAATGAAATCTACTTTGTCACTCCCGCCCCTCTCCCTGCGACGTAAGCTCTCACGCCTTTTTTATTTCACAAATTTTATTTTTATAACTCTGTGCTTCGCGACAAATTAATCACTCGTCCATTTTATATTTCTGCTCGTCATGATCATCAGCACAAAGTTGAGGTACCAGTCGCTATCACATCTACATTCCAATCTTCTTTCCTTCCTCGCACATCCCTCGACTGGAACCACCTTCCCGGACCAATTGCATCGATAACTGACAGTGCACTTTTTAGGTCAGCTCTTACTAATCATTTTTTTTGTTGAGTGTGAATAACCATACATTACAGTGTTTTGATCCCAACTTTGCTCTCCCCCTCTGTAATGCCTTCGGGCCCTGAGGGTAAAGCAAATAAATAAATAAATAAATAAAAATTGGCCGAACGCTGACTATGACGTCAGAAAGGGGATTTATCATCGACGGAAATAAGAGGAATGAAAGAACTTTAATTTTGACGGTGTTGGCAGTGTTCCTTTGAGAGCGCAATGATTTCAAGCTTCCACCATGCTAATAACAAACACCATCCAACTTGTTGTTTGCAAGGTAATGACGTCACAAGGGGGAACCACAGGAGGGCGCCACCAAAACATCTCGCCGCTATATTGCACCTCACCACCACTGAGCACATCAGAAGAGGAGCGATCCAACACTGTTGCGCTAACTTAAAGAGTACCTTGCTTTTTGGACGAGGGTCCGGAATTCGCCATCTGCTTGGTGACGTTGGCGTGGGTCGGGTCTGAAATCTGGAGGGAGAAATGTCAACTCAGGTCAGAAGAGGAAAGCATTGTCGAGTCAAGCCTAACAAGCCACTATGGCCGCACCGACAATTGCTTCGCCTTCCTCCCTTAGTCCGCCAGACCAAACAAGACTGTAGAGAACCCTCCACTTAAGACGTAAAATTTCTCACACTCGACACTTAAAGCGATTCACACACTTGCGCAAAGTCCGAACAAGTACGAGGGTTGCTATGGCAACAGGTGCGTCGGCTGCAACAAATCCGGCTTTTATCCCGTTTTGAAGGAGCCAACACAAATGTTGCCTGACCAACCCTCGCACTCGGTCAAACTCTACGCAAGTGTGTGTATCGCCCTTTAGGCTAAGGCCGTTACAAATCCATGTAAAGTAAAATAGACGCTGTATCAGGGCTTGTTTTACTTCTTTCAAGTTTCACAAACACGTTTCACAAAGAAATGTTACAGTAGCGTGCTTTAAAATAAAGACACAATCACAAAACCAAAATAACAATTTCCTTAAATAGGAAGCAAGAAAGAACTTTATGACTATGCACGATCCGGTCATGGACTTCATTCACGTATGCAACAGTGTTCCACGTCATGTGATGGGACTGTATATCAGCAGCTGCTTCACCTTCCACCCCAGGGTTTAGGTGACGGCATATAGGCGGGACGCTCCCTGTACCTGTTTCTGAGGGTTGGTTTTAGAGCGCAGCACTTATGCGCCCATTTGTGGGTTGAGCGGCGTCGTTGTCGACGTCGCCGCCGGCTTTGGCGTAAGCGCGCGCGTTGCTTTATGTGACGTCACAGTTTCCCCGCTAAATATAGGGAGGAAGAAAAGGAATTGGTGTTGAGGTCACGTGACGTCAATTACCCCAATAAATTTAGTGGAGAAACTTAACCCACTAAATTTAACCGGGAAATTTCCGTAAAATCTTCTGCTAAATTTAGCGGGAAACTTAACCCGATAAAGGTAGCTAGAAAACTTAACCCGCTAAATGTCGCAGGGAAATGTTCGCTAAATTTCCCGCTAAAGTTAGCGAGAACATTTTCACTCTACTTCCCGATAAATTTATTGGAAAATTTAACGAAAATGTTCCGCTAAATAAGAGGGGAGGTGGAGGGGAGAGTACGAAGGGGGAAGAGAAACATACGTTCCATTTCGTATCCTCCCCTCTTCCTTCTCAAGAGCTACGCTCTAATTTCGCATTTACAACTGGTACCTTGGTGCCGTCCCTTAGTTCGACATAGCCATCTTTCACACGACCGGATGCTGCGTCCAGTTCCTCCGTGCTTGCTTTAACGAAGGAAACTTTCGGTCCTTGGTCCCAGTTTCAACATTGACTGGAAGTGTGACCCAACTTTCCGCAATTTCGGTAGGCCCCAGCTTGGCTGCTCGTTTTTTCACCATTTTTTCACTGTGCCGCTTGGTTTCCGCTCCTCCCGCACAGAAAACATTTCCGTAGAGGTTTACTGGTTTTCTACTGGCGACCATTCGATGTCGGTCGAGATCCTTTTGGCGCAACGACTGTTGCAGCCTCTTCCCTCCTGGCAGGCTCCTGCTCTTGGGCCTCCAGGTAGAGGTCTGCGAGGTCGGCCATTTTGTCTAGCTTTTTGCTCTTCCGTTCTCTTAATAAAAGCGACATTTGTGACGGAACGTTCCAAGTGAACTGTACTCTAAGCAGCAAATTTGGTATTGCCGCAAAATCCTTTGCCGTCCCGGACAGGTCGACCCAACGGTCCGAAAAGGCTGGAGAACCTTGCCGCATATTGCGTACAGGTTTCCCCTTTTTCCGCTTTAGCACCTCTAAGCTTGTCTCGAAAGCCGTCCGCGGTTAACCGAAACCTCTGCAGGAGCGCTTTCTTCAAGTTGTCGCATTCGACAGGCTCTGTCGGGGTTAGCCTAAAAAATACCCCAAGTGCTTCTCCTGCCAAGAATACGCTGAGCGCCGTGGCGCAATGTTCGCGAGGCCACATCTGTCCGCTCGCTAGCCTCTCAAAGCGCATCACGTAGGCATTGAGGCCGTCTTTCTTCTCGTCAAATTTGGACAGCCGACGCTAAGGACTGTTCGATAGCGTTGTCCTGGAAGCGTTGTCGGCGAAACTCGGGTTTACAGGGATCGGCGCCACGTTCTGTAATTCTCGAAGCCTGATCCTCAGCTCTAGGCTTCGCTCCTCTGTTTCGATACTCCTCTCTTGTCCCGCGCTCTCGCGGCTCCCTCTTTCTTCCTCTCCTGGTATGCCGATTCCTTCAAAGCCGAACCTTTGAGTTCGAGTAATTGCGTGCAGTGTACTGAAAAAAGCCACGATCGTGTAGACAAATAGCGGGCTTCCACTTTGTTCTTTGCGTTAACCGCCTCATATTAGTGTTGTCCTTTGGTTTCTTTTGACACCGTTGCAGTGATCATATTTCCGGGATGAATTCTGCTCCCCATAATTGCTTTTTGTTCTTTGATCTACTCCCAGACCCAGTTAATTCGGAGAGAAGGGCTGAAGGTTTACTAACTGATCACGCAATTCATCACGCGATGCTCCAGAGCAACTTGTTTTACCGTGGACTGTTTTTTTGGTTGCTTATATTATTTCAGGGCACTTATACTGTAAAAGTAAATATATTTGTTTGATATATTTCCCTCTATAGGAACATAATCAATTCAGGAGCTTGTTTTGTAAATACAAATCATGTGACATTCTGTTGTGAATTGGGTTCTTTTCTACAAGTTACGCAGTGTTTTCTGTATTAAGATCGTGTATAATGAAGTGGTTCTTTGTGCCCTAGAAATTCAATCGGACGATGGTAATACTCGGTGGTGGTCTAATGCAGTCAGCAAATCTTGATAAAAGTATGTAAATGAACTGCCCAGGAAGCTTTCACGAATTCATTATCAAATTGGGGCATGGCGGCCACATAATTCGTTCTTTCTAAAGCAGTAATTGCGTAGTAATCATTGACAAAGGAATAAAATGGAGCAGATGGTACCACTATCCCAAGGTTGGCCCTTCTGCGCAGTCTCTCGCGTAGTCTAAGTGGCTGGAAAGGGGGGGGGGAATTTAAAGTTTAAGCATGCTAGGACATTGGGGAGGCAGAAAGGAGACCCTGTTACACAGCCGTCTCATCTCGGGGAATGCTCTCCGGTCATGTGAATCGGGGTATGTCCTCCCTTTAAACCAGTTCATCCTCGGTGAACATTGCAGTCAGCATGGCAACGTGTACAGCAGCTGCCAAGTATGTAAGCCGTCGTGTGCCGAATTCCTGTTCTCTGACGACCGTTTTCGGGAGAGACACGTTAACGTGGCTAGATGTTTTTTCCCGTCAATAGCACTGCGTTTATTCTCAACGTTTCACGTTATAATAAGTAGCAGTCGGTATGTTTCTGCTCATAGAAAGCGGGTTTTGGGACCGAGGAGTTCTGCAGGCAGGACCACGCAGGGTCAGTCCAAGACAGGAACCGAAGAATGACTCCAGGCAGGAACGTCAAAAGACGGGAAGGTGTCTCAAGATGAAATCTGTTTAATGCACGCGTATAGAAGTACTTGCATCGCCCGACAGCAAACACTCGCAGCCACCTGCTGCTTTTTTTAAAGGATCACTTGGCCCATCTCTCCTGTAGACAGTTCCTGCAGTAATGTTCGCAGCCATTTGTGGCGAAGCGTTTGTTGCCAGAGGCCGAGCCCCTTTCAGGTCCTTAAAATGGCGCCTTGTCAATCTTGGGCCGAAACCGTCGTTGTCGAGTCTGGACTGAAGACTAGAAGCCTTCCTAAGACGATAGATAATCCGGCTGATCCCTCAAACGTTCTTTGCTGGAAGAGGTTCAAATCGTGGTCTCTGTCAGCGGGAAGAGGCCATCTTAACCTCCTGCCCATGTGTCGCGCAGACAACACAGCGCCGCGCGATGTCGCCAGTCATTAGCGGCTGAGACGTCCGGTCGCCAACTGTCAATGGTAGGAATTATTCACTCACGAGGAGTGAGACGAGGGCGAGAGGATGGTACGAGACTTCCACAAAGGCCTATTATAACAGCACCTTTTCCGCCACTGAACACATCAGAAGGGGAGCGGTCCAACACTGCTGCGCTGATTTGATGAGTACTTTGCTTCGAAAGAGAAATTTTGGACCGATCGAAAGAACTGATATTCATCCCGTACGACACGCCCGACCAGCAAGCCGATTGCATGAAGACGTCGCCGAGCCGTCGTCCCTTCTCGTTGCTAAAGACATCGCTCGCTCAAAATGTCAAGCACGAAGTGCGTACTTCGAGTTGAATACGCACGCGTACGGTTTCTTTAAGGGGTGCGAATGTGGCCTCTGCGTGGTGCTGCCCGACTTCAAGCCGGGAGTGCATGTAATTAGTGATAAAATGAAGGGAAATCGGCAGCAAACTTCCGACATACAGTCTACCGGCTTCATTAGTACGCATGAATGAGTTCCATCAGTAGCTCAGTGAAAGACATCCGATTCACACGCAGCGGGCACGGGTTTAATTCCTGGTGTGGGTGCGCCATTTTTTTTTTTTGGTGAAGAATTTTGCGATGTTTACAGTTCTTTTTTTAACAATTATCACTGAAAAAAAAACAATTGTTATGGATGATACGTCGCTGAACTAAATGATATGGGATTCCATTTTTGACACCTGCGAACTCAATGTAGTCACTTTCCACAAAATGCAAGGAGCATATGAATCGGGTAGCGTCCGCTTTCCGAGCTTCGCGAAGCTGTTCTACAGGAATTGCAGCCAGTCATTGACTCCAACCTGTTGATCTTTGGGAAACTTGTGCACTCTGCCGCACAATGCCACTTTCAGATGCAAGACATGTGAGGCAACTCTTCACGCAACATCTTGGGAGTATTCTTTTCGGAGCCGATCACGGAAATTCACCACACTACGGCACTCGGGCACTCACTACTAATTGCCAACACTTAAATGTACAAAACAACTCATCTTGATGTAAAGAACAGCGAGCGGAACAAACATAATTGCAAAGCAATCGCATGGCGAACGAACGCATTTCGTCTGCTACGTGCGGAGAGAGAAAACGAAAGACAAAAAGAAAACCGCACGGTCGGGTGTAGCCACGTGACTTCCGCCAGTCACTCTATCCTCTCCCCTTCTCCGTGCTGTGCGGGAGTTTCGGTTTCGGTTTCGAGCAGTTGCGTTTTTTGGCTTTATTAAAAAAATGCGTGACTCTGTAGCAAAATATTAATTGGCTAGTATTCCGACACCATAATAAATTGCCTAACAAATAGGAAAAAAAAATTGGAGGGTGTCAATGTCCCTTTAAGCTTGCCTGGCTTTACACCGTGACTACAGTAGGCAACAGTGTTCCACGTCACGTGATGGGACTGTATATCAGCGGCTCCTTCACCATCCTTCCCAGGGTTTCGGTGCCGGCATGGCGGCGGGACGCTCACTCTCCCTGTTTCTGCGGGTTGGTCTTAGAGCGCAGCTCTTAGGCGCCCGTTTGTTGGTTGAGAGGCGTAGCCGTCGGCGTAGCCGTCAGCGTCGGTGTCGGCTTCGGCGTAACTGCGCGTGTTGCATTTGGGGCGTCACAGTTTCCCCGCTAAATTAGGCCGGAAAACTGCAATGGTGTAGAGGTCACGCGACGTCAATTTCCCCGCTAAATTTAGTGTGGAAACGCATCCCGCTAATATTAGTGGAGAAATTTCTGCTAAAGTTCCCGCTGGAATTATTGAAAACATGTTTTTATAAATTTGCCGCTAAATGTAGCAGAAAAAGTTTCGCAAAAATTGTCCGCAAAATTTAGATGGTACATTTCTGCTAAATTTAGCCGAAAACGTTTTGCTACATTTCGTGCTAAATTTAGCGGAATGTTTAGCAGAATTTCCCGCTAGATGGGAGGGAAGGAGGAAAGGAGGGGGAGGAGCAGAGGCATATCCTCCTATACGTACCCTCTCCTTTTTCTCCTCAAGAGCTGCGCTCTAATTTCGCATTACAGAGAATTGTAAACGTCATTCATTTTTTTGAAACCATTATCAACTTGTAGACCACAAGTTTTTCGGCAGTGAGACTCAGCTCTTTGTGTAGAGCGTATGTTTTTCTTGCTGATTGCTAGTCGAGATGCAGTCTAGCTGAGGGAATGAAACAACGAGTGTTGATGGCGGGAGATGCGGCATTGAACTCAGTCCCGCTCACTTATGCGCAGGAAAGACTGCTGGTGTAGGCAATGCAATTAATTCCTATTATGAACAAGACACTAAATCGATTTTGCATGTGTTGAAAGCCATAACGGAGATGCAAAGAGCATTTGCAGGTACATTGAAAGCTGTATTGTCAGGACTAACGTCTACTGCAAGCGAGATGTCATTGTTGAAATCCTTGAGAGAAAAGGTTGTTGAACTAAAGACGGCAAATCTGGCACTTAACATGAAACTTAGAATAGCTGCCACAAGGCAGAACGAACTCAAAAGTTAATCTCGCTAAAGCAACCCTACCATTGACGGTTTGGCTGACGTAGCAAGTGAAACTTTGGCAGAATCCGAGGCCAAGGTGATGACATTTTGCTGTGAGAAGTTCGGCATCCTTGAGCTGATAAGCATTGAGTGTGCACATAGATTTGGCCGCTTTACGAAAGATCAAGGACGCCCTCTTATCTCGAAACTTTCGTCATTTAAAGATAACGAAGTACTGTCTGCGGCACGTAAAGTTAAAGGAAGTGGTTTTTCCATAGGAGACGATTTTTCCTCTGAGATACAGCACGCCCGACGTAAAATTCTTGGGTACGCCAAGGAACACAACGCGCCATTTAAACTACGTTGCAACTGGGTAGTTATCCACGGTAACAAATACCAGTGCAATCCCGACGACGACACAGTTTGCAAGAATGATAAATAGATACGACAATAAAGCGAAACCAGAATTCCAAACTCTTTGGAACTTGATTTTGCTACAATGCACTGTTGGAGTGTCAAAAATAGAAATGCTGATGCTGCTTTCGGTTCTGAGTCTCGGCTTGATGCTTTCATAAACAACTCTAAAATGTTTCCACCTAACGACGAAGTCTACCGTAAAGATAGAAACTCAAGGGGAGGGGGTGTATTTATACCTGTCTCGAAATACCTCAAAAGCAAGGCTGTTTAATTCAGCGACTGCGTGTGCGAATCAGTAAGTTGCAAGATAATACTTCAAAGTCATAAGTTCTTAACAGTAGGCTCATTTTTTAAGCGGCCAGGTAGCAATTAATTGGATGCCCTCTTGTGTCTTTCTAATGCGTTATCTTCAAAAACACCTGATGACGTGATCATTGGCGATGACTTCAATCTTCCAGATATTGAATGGGTTCGTTATTGACTGCTTCTGCTGAATTCGTCGTCACTGCATGCAGCGTTCGAGAAACTTGCAAACACTCATGAGTTACAACGATTTTTTATCGCTTCCAACAAGGTATAACACATCAGGTGAATCTATATATTAGCTCTGTTCCTTACAAACTACCCGTCTGCAATCTCGCCGGTCATTACAATTCCGAGTATCAGTGACCATGAAGCTGTTGTTGCATACGTTACATGCCAACAGGCTGTTGCTGATAAACCCTGTTCAAAAGAGTAATTTGTTTTTTCTATCATGGAGATTTTTACAGCATAATATTTTATCTCTTAACTTCTCTACCGCAGTTTGAATGTGTATACACATTGCTTCTTATTGAAAAATTATGGGATCTACTTAACAATGAACTTTCTTTGCTTATTCCTATCCTTATTCCTTTTAAGATGGTGTCGGGAAGGAGCAGAAACTACAAACCCTGGATGAGACAAGAACTGCGTTGTCTTCTTAACAAAAGCGCAGGCTATTAATAAAACATAAACAAATGAAGAACCCTGCCACAATAATCAAACTTTGAATTTTCTGCAATATCTTAAAGGCTAAAATGAATATGCAAACCCAAAATACTTTTCGACGCAACGGCCAAAAATGCTAAACAACCCAAAGGAACTATAAAAATTGTAAAGCAAATCGGGTAAGGGTGAATCTGTAGGCATTCCTGCAATTCTTAACAACGATGAACTGACCTCTGATAATTTTATCCAGGCTGTTTGCTGCAATACTTTTTCCATTCCGTTTTCATTACATCAACCGAATTTGTTGCACAACAGTCTTTCGAGACTAGTCTTGATGCAATGCCAGAGTTTGTTATTGAGCATGATAGAGTAGGTAAACTACTTAGCAATCTTAAAACTAATTCAGCCCCGAAGCCTGGCGCCATGCCCTATCATGTCCTGAAGATGTGCGCAGCAGCAATTTTACATTCTCTACTTATTATTTTTAACAAATCGGTCGTTCTAGAAGGCTGTCATCGGTATAGAAAAGAGTAAATGTTGTGCCTATCCCTAAGCCAAGCATAAAAAGCCAGGTTTATAATTACGGGCCCCTCTTCCTTACCTGTGTTTGTTCTAAATTACTAAAGCATATATTATATACAATTGTGGTTAGCCGCCTCGAGTCCAATCATTTCTTTTCCAATGTCCAGCACGGTTTCCTGTCTGGTTTGTCGTCCACCACGCAGCTAATATAATTTGTACATGATCTTTTACTTTCAGTAGATTAAATGTTCCGGTCGATTGCTTGGTTTTAGACTTTCAAAAATCATTCGATATGGAGCCTCACTTACTTCTCATGCACAAACCTTTGTCTCTGGGCTTTTGTTTTCCACAAAAATAAACTAAGCATCGCCGAACGCTCATTCTCCGCCCAAGGGTAGCGCTAGAGGTCACTGCCAGGTTTCAAGGGTTCAGCCCGAACGGAAACCTCATTCAAAAGTTATAAGTGATTTTCTAAAACTTTCAATGGGAACATGGAGCCCATTTTTGCCAGTTTTCGGTCTCTGGTGCCATAGAGCCGCATGCAATCGAAATCTCTGTCGGCCGCCATTTTCCAATTGATTCTTTCAGAAAATCACTTATAGCTTTTGAATAAGGTGTCCGTTGGGGCTGAAACTTTGGCATGTGGTTGTGACCTCTAGCGCTACCTTTGGCCGGAGAATGATCGTTCGGCGAGACCTAGTTTATTTTAGCGGTAAAAAAAAAACCTTGTACATTTGTTTTGTGACACCCTGTATCTCAACGACATAGCACATAATTTAACAAGCAGCATACGTTTATATGTTTACAATTGTGTTATTTATAGACAAGTTAAATGCAAAGATGATTCTATTTTACTTCAGTCAGAGCTCGAAAAATTAATAAATTTGTGCCACAAAATGGTAAATGGCCTTAAATATTAATAAATGTAATTATAATAGGCTCAAAAAAAAATGAGGCCACTTCACTTGAGATACAAGGTGAAGGATGTTGTCCTTTAGGAAGTTATAGATGTGAAATATTTAGTTTATTTTAGCAGGGATCTAGCCTGGTCTAGACATGTGGATACAGTATCAAGTAAGGTGAACCGCGTTTTAAATTTTGTCAGGCAGAATTTCAAAAAGGCCGCGGCTAATATTTAGAGCAGCTTTATGTCAGCAGTGTTAGGCCAATCTTGGAGTATGCACGTCCAGTGTGGGACTCGTATTATCTAAATGTAACATCAAAACTAGAACGCGTGCAAAATAGAGCAGCTCCTTTTGTAACAAGTAGTTACAAATTTTGCTCCAGTGTAACAAATTTAAAGAAACAACTGGAATGGAAGCCATTAGAATCGTGAAAAGATATCTTAGAAAAAAAGTTATCAGAAATATTTATTAGAACAAACATATATAATATAGGATAACTATTTTCACAATCCTGATTAACTTCACTCAAAAGTTGACCATCTGTTAAAAATATATATTCGGCGCAAAACTTAAATGTTTAAAAACTCCCTTTTTCCGAAAGTGACTAGTAATTGGGATTGACTTTCACAGCAGGTGATCACTGAGAAATGTTTTATTTGTTGTTATTGCACATACTTTAAAATTGATGTGCAGCGGTCTATTTATTTTACTATGTTTTATTATATTTGAAATACTCTTATTGCACTCCCTCATGCAATTTTAGTCTGTTATTAACACGCTTGTTATAAGTGCCAAATTGTTTTGTTTTCTGCAATATTTAGTCCAAACAACAATGCCCTCGTGGCGATGTAGGTACTGTGGAGATAAAATAATATAAAAATGTATTTCCGTTGAGTGACTTCATTCGACTGCTCTTCTCGTCCGAGCGGCTATGTCTCGAACTTTCTTCATCCAGCGTGGATTTACTGGTGTCCCTTCCAAACCTGTTGATCGCACTGCTGATGGTGATTGACGTCTCCTTGGGATGGATATCCTGGTAGTTTCTTTCAAAGAGACTCGAAGAAAGCTTTCTGGAGTGGCGCACTCTGAGCCTGCGGTCAGGGTGCTCTACGGATGCGTTGCGACCAGAACAGAAGACCCAGCACCCCTTCTCGAGCGCCGCTGTTTCGGACTTCCTTGCTTGTTCAGCTTTTGCTCCCTAGTGTCACTGCTGTGCTCCTTGCTCCTCCAGCCGCTGTCGGTTAATACTTTCTTGGGGTGAATATCTTCGCAATTTCCGTCGCACAACCCGGACGACAGCTTTCTCTTTCTGGATTTTCACCTCATGAGCTTCTTGTGACGTTCTGCATTGAATGACTCCGGGAACGATTGAAGCCAGTGACCCAGCGCAGCCTTTTCTTCTTGAGCCTTTTCCGCCTGAACGAATACCCGACGTCGTTCTGGGATGGCAAGGAGGTTTCCGATTAACTCTGTTTCGCATCTCCTTCGTCCGACCTGTTTTTCTTTCGCGTTCCCGCTCGATTCCTTGTTCTCGCAGCTGCCGCTGGTTCATAAATCCTTGGGGTGGATGTCTTCGCATCTTTCCTTTTTTGCCCTCAACGACAGTTGCCGGAGCTGGACATGCCGTCGTCGAGCCCTCGGTGTTATTCTCCCTTCGAAGTGTTCGAGCAAGATCAAAGAACGCAGACCTCGTGCGTCCTTCTTTTTTTAGAGCTTTCGCTCGGATCTTCCTTGTCCAGCCTGAGCTCATGAGCGTCTCTGCTGGATCCCTTGGTCTCGCAACCCCCGCCGGTATATGGATCTTTGGGAAGGGTCCCAACGCGTTTTGTCTTTTTCGGCTTTGATGACTTCTGCTTATGGCTCGACGCGTCGCGCCTCCTGTGACGCTGCTCATCAGAATTGTTCGCGGCAGGTTCCCTCTTCCTAAAAGGACGGCTCAAACAAGACGCTTTCTTCGAGAACCCTTGATTTGGGTCTCGCTTGTCTAGCCCGGCCTTTGTCTCAAAAGCCCCACGTGTGGCGGCTAGGGCTATCCAAACCCTACTCTGCCCCCCTATCCCCTAACATCTCCGTGCTTCTTTTCTTGAGTTGGATGGACTTCCGCGGCGTCGTAAGCATGCTGGTCTTGCCTTCGTCCCCCAGGACGCAGATGTCAGTTGATTGAGAGGCGTCCTCTCTTTCCTTGGCGGGATCGCGATCCCCTCCAACTTCCAACGCTTCAGGCCTGGAGTCGGCGTTGTGCAGAACAGCGTTGGTCATCCCGTCGACAGAAAGACGCTGGTCGTCGGTCAAATCAGACTCCTCATGTTCAACATTTTCTTTCTGACGCGTCGCCTCTGCCGGTAGTTGTCACGTTCTAGTTCGTTTCGGCGTGACTATTCTTGCTGCCTGGACACTATGTCTTTTTTCTCGCTGCTTCGGATCTCCCTCGTACGTAAAGCAGTACGGAAATGTCACTGCTAGGTGCTTCGAATCCGTCACCTTTACTACCAACATTCGCCGCGACATTTAACTTCCTTTAAAGGCTCAACTCGTGGAAACTGTCAGCGGTAAGAGGCCGGCTTAATCTCCTGCCCAGGTGTCGTGCCGTCAACACGACGCCGTGCGATGTTATCAGTGATTAGTGGTTCAGACGGCCGGTCACCGACTCTCAACGAAATGACACACTCCCACTCGCGGTTGAGATGGGGTCGAGAAGAATCTTGACCTCCACAAAGGCCTATCAAAACTCCGTCTATGTATCGTCGTTACTCTTCGTCGCAAGTGGTTCCTCGTGGCTGCCCGCATTACTGCGGGGTCATTTCTTTGCTTTGCCAACGGCTGCAGCTAGTACTTTGTCACGTCGAGGGTCGTCTCGACCCATGCCCCTTTAAACCCCACCGAATGATTTTGAAAAATCAGAATCCGAACCCTATTTACAAGACCACAAGCATCGGCGCCCGGCTACTTCCGCAAGCAACGAACCGAGCGAGAATCGAGACGGTCCTTTTATGACGTAGTGGCGCGTCACGCGTCACTAGCCAATGGCGAGCCGCTGCGGCAAACGCTATTGTTCTCTTCGCTTTTTTCGCGTTTAGTGATTAGTTTGGATCAAGTGGCTGCGATATTTAGACTCAACAGGCACACACACGTCAGAATTAATCACTAACTCACATTTTTCGAAAAGCTTTTAAAAGTCCTTTGAAGAAGTGCTTGCAGCGGTGCAGCTCTACGATAAAAGACAATTTGGACAATATAGCGTATTTACCTTCGTCCATCTCGCATTTACTTCGAAGAGAAGTGACACCACATACACACTCACACACACACAAAACTGGATTTATATTTAGGTTGATACCAAGGTAACGTTGTATTGTGCCTACGAGTCGCACTTCGCAGCTTAAGAACGGAGACACTAATAAAAGTCGAGCGGAGGTGCGGAATCTTTCCAGCAGTGTTATATCTGAAGTTCACCAAGTTAGAAGCTCGTAACAAGGCTTGGATTTGGGCTAGTTGGTTTGTCATTCTGATGTATAGCTCTTATATGAATTTCCCTTGTAAACCTTATGAAGACTTCACAAGAAAAACTTTGGCAGCACTTATATCCTTCGAAAGAAGATGTGGCCAGCATAGTTGATAACGGTTGTGTTATAACACACCCAAAAAATTGCTTTATTATTCAAAAGAATACTTATATACAGTTTTTACTAAAGACAATAGCTCCCTTTCCGCTGTTCACTCTTCTGGAGCCATACTTCCTATTGCAAACATAGAAGTAAGTCAGCAAGATCTGTTTAACATGCTATTAAAATTTGATACAAAAAAATCTTTTGGACCAGATGATATATCAAACATGTTTCTACACCGATATGCCGAATGGTTGTCCCATTATTTAGTGATAATTTTCAGAATTTCACTCATCAAAGGTATGGTTCTACGGGACTGGAAATTTGGGAAGGTAATACCTATTCACAAACAAGGGGATAAAACAACTCTGAGCAAATATCCACCAATATCACTCACCAGCACATGCTGTAAAACATTAGAGCATATAATATCTAAACATCTTATAGATTTTATGGAAAACAATAGTATTCTGCGAATAAATCAGTATGGTTTTAGACCGGGATCTTCGACAACTACCCAATTGATTGAGGTTTTTCACGATCTCAGCAGAAATGTAGATCAGGGGGACAAACCTCTGTTGTGTTCTTGGGCTTTGCGAAAGCCTTTGATCGCGTATCGGATCCGAAGTTACTACATAAACTTAGTTGAAATGTCACATTGTAAATTGGTTGGAAGCTTACTTATTGGACAAAAACAGTTTGTTTATCTTCAGGCCGGAAAAAAGCAACTGATTGCCAGTGCTATCCGGTGTTCCGCAGCGATCTGTGCGGGGAATACTCCTTTTTATCCTTTATATCAATGACATGAGTGACGGCTTTGATCCCGCGATAACTTTGAAACACTTTCAAGACGACACCATATTATATTGTAATATTTCTTCTGTTCATGATTAAGATAACTTCAATAGGCATTTCAGTCAAATAGATAAATGGTGTGCCGACTGGCAGATGGAATTGAATATTAAAAAGACTGTTTACATGAATGTAATGTGCAAAAACAAATCTTGGAATTTAGTTATACTATTAAAGGTCTTGCGTTGAATAAAGGTACCGAGTATAAATATCTCTGAGTGCTTTTCAGGTCCGATCTAAGCTGAAACTCCCATGTCGAGCATGTAATCCAAAGAAACATTAAAAAACTCTGGATGCTTAGAAGGAAGTTAGACTATGCGAGCCCAGAAGTGAAATCAATGGCTTTGAAATGCTTGGTTTTGCCAACGAATGATTACGCCAGCCCTGTATGGGACCTATTTTCCACTAGAAATATTTATATTAAAAAAAAAAAAAAAACTTCAGAACAAAGCAATGCGCTTTATATACACTAGTTACAAATCAACCGACTCCGTCACCGCACAAAATTCCCCGAGCCAATTTGAACAGCGTTCAAACCACGTTGGTGATGAACCAGATGAAACTTTTTTTCCAGAGTCTAAGGGATGTTATAAAATAGACATTTCTAAATATATAGAGCTACCCAAGCCTATGCTACAAAGAACATAACATAATCGCTATATCCAACCGTGCTGGTGCTCAAGATATCGTTTTCAGTATTCATTTTTCGTTCGATGTACTGATGAATGGAGCAAGCTACCGTCCTGCGTTGTTAACTCCGAAATATGTCGTGTCGTTCGCCAAAGAACTAGATATTTTTTATACCTGAAATTAATACCCTTGTATTTCGTATTCAATTTTGTATCACTCCTGCCCTGGTTTAACGGCTAGCGGAAATAATAATAAAAAAAAAAAAAAACAAAAAAAACATGCGATCTGATTTTGCGGAGGCTTGACTTCACATATAATAGTATCGCTGTCCTTTGACATGAATAATAATGAAACATATATCTGAACGTGCTGTTTGCCATTGCAACTAGCACCACCATAGACAAACGCCGCTTTAGGATGATTTCACGCCAAGGCTCTGCATTCTTTATATTGCCCCACCGCGCCCCCTCGACCAGTCGAACGGTCCAATATGCGATGTGGAGGTGACCACAATAAGCAGAAAACTTTAGAATCAAGTTCCTGTCGTGCAGAAAACATCCCGACAAATCTCAAAATATCGAACGTCTAGCAAAAAAAAAAAAAAAAGAAAGTTGAAATGTGCTTTCACGGGTGCGGCGGCAGAATGTCACGTTTTAATCGACTGCCAATGTATTTTGACGGTACAGCGTATGAAAAAAAAAAGCATTCATGTCTGAGCACGCAAGAACGCGAGATTGGTTTTTGACTTGGAAAATTTGCTCGCGGGTCCGTGTGAAAAAGGATTGTCCCTCACAATAAATGGGGTGCCCAAAGATGGCTTATCCGCGCATAAGAAAACAGGCGTTCATTATTAGTGGTCCGGACATAACTTTATTAAAGAAAATAGGAACCCCCCCCCCCTCAAAAAATAAAAAAAAAACTGCGCTGTACTTGTAACGGTATGTGTATAAAATAAGCTTGACTCGGCAACTCTTTCGGCAACTTATACTTAGGGTAATTTGTTATCGAAAAAAACCCGATATTCCCGATATTTTCGCCGCGAACATGTGTCTTGAAAATTGGGTTACTCCCTACTTTCTTGAAAATCAGAAGTTTAATTCTCCCATTTTCTAAACGTTTCAGTCCCGAAAGTATTTTCTTGGGAAAAACGAATATCCAGAAACATATGGGCTAGCTCCAGACATTGAAAACAAACATATATTATCTTGGCTTCAGTGAACTTCTGTGACATAGATGGCGCTCCCAAATGTCGCTTTTATGCCCATTTTGAAGAAAAATGTACCCTTTTAAACTTTTGTTTTAGACAGCGCAAAAAAAAAGTGTTCCGAAGATTGCAGCAATACAGCTGAAACTGCCCACTTTCGACCTAACCTCCCTGCGGACGTTCCTTATTCACTTTGAAGCCACTGTGGAACAAAATGCGTAGGACGCGTTTACTGAAGTTCGGGCGTTGGTAAATCAACAGAAAGGTAGGGCTGCAGATTATCTCAGAAGTGTGTTATCAGCTAGCCGCTCATTATACGAACAGCTCGTTCAAGCATCGGAGACTCGTTTAGGCGATACACACCATCAGCAATTTTACCTGACTTTCTTACATCAGCACCGACAAGGAACCGACCCACTCCAAGAACTTGCCGGCAGGATGGAGCGATTATCAAAAAAAAGTGGGTGCCGGGTGTCAAGAAACCATTGCGAACCAGACGGCGAGTGCTGCCTTCATTGACGCAATCGCCAAAGCCGATATTCAGCGCCATGTTCGACTTTCTAATCCCAGCACATCACAGTCGTAACTTGCACACGAATTTGAGTTGTATAGAGTGAACAAGTGCACGGGCATCCCAAATGACGGAACACCACCACCACTCATCAAAAAAGTTATCCCGATCATCTGGAGTAAACTGCTTCGGTTTGGCACCGTTGGACATTTTGCCGAGACCTGTCCGAATAGCGAAGTGCAGTCCAAGACTTACTCTTTTTTACCGCAGAGTGGATCACGCAGGTATAGTGATAAATGACTCCGGGAAGTGTGCCATATCCGCGAAGTGTGTCAAATTCGCGAAGTGTGTCATACAAAGTAATTGTAAAGTAATTTCCCATTTTTTAAAGTAAGGGAATGATTGTAATTTGTTATATTTTGATTTCACTCGCGGCGAAAAAAAGCGGGCATATACGACACCAACAACAAAAAATCGTGCCTAAAATAACTTGTTTTTGTAAGGGTAAGTTTAACCGGACACTGTCATCTGCGAATGCAAAACGCAAGGTCGGGCATTCTTCAGATGCTGAAAACGTTTCTTCACATCACCTTAAGCCTCAACAATTCCACTCTTTTTTTTCTTCTTTTCGTGGCTTGGTTGTTCCCAAATCGTGACTCGTCTGCTTGCAAGACCAAGGCGAAGGGGGAAGCACGCTGATACAAAGACGCGGACTCTCGGTGAAAACAAGAGTGAACAAACTCCCAGGTCCGAGTATTTCGTTACAACGAAAATTATAAAACTGTCTATGTGCACGCAAGCTGGTGTAGCGGATCTGTGCGCGCCTTTCTTTTGTCCGTTCATTCCCTTACTTCCGAAGACGCGGAGTGGACACAAAAGGATCGTTGACTGCGAGCCTTGCAAAAGCTTAAGACAATGAAAAATTCCCTCCTCAGTTGTGGTGATGACGACACTTTCCATTATGCCACAACAAGAGGCGACGCTCCGTTTTCCTCTGAATAAAGTTCGACAAAAAAATTCACTGAAAATAATGTGACATCAACTGGCGTGCTGCTCAAAAGATTTTAGAACATTTATCATCTTTGGGCTATACGAATGTTTATTTTATCTTGCGCAGCTTTTCAACAACAAAAAAAAGACAAATTGTCTATGTGCACGCCAGCTGGTGTAACGAATCTGTGCGCGTCTTTTCCTTTGGCCCTTCATTTCTTTGCTTTCGAAGACGGGGAGAGGACACAAAAGAATTGTGGACTGCGAGCCTTCCAAAAGCTCAAGACAATTAAAAATTCCCTCCTAGGTTGTAGTGACGACAACAGTTTGCATAATGCCACAACAGGAATGGACGCTTCGTTTTCCGCTTAATAAAGTTCAATAAAGAAATAGACTGAAAAGAATGTGACATTAACTGGCGTGCTGCTCAAAAGATTTTAGAACATTTATCATCTTTGGGCAATACGAATGTTTATTTTATCTTGCGCAGCTTTTCAACAACAAAAAAAGACAAATTGTCTATGTGCACGCCAGCTGGTGTAACGAATCTGTGCGCGTCTTTTCCTTTGGCCCTTCATTTCTTTGCTTTCGAAGACGGGGAGAGGACACAAAAGAATTGTGGACTGCGAGCCTTAGCAAAAGCTCAAGACAATTAAAAATTCCCTCCTAGGTTGTAGTGACGACAACAGTTTGCATAATGCCACAACAGGAATGGACGCTTCGTTTTCCGCTTAATAAAGTTCAATAAAGAAATAGACTGAAAAGAATGTGACATTAACTGGCGTGCTGCTCAAAATATTTTAGAACATTTATCATCTTTGGGCAATACGAATGTTTATTTTATCTTGCGCAGCTTTTCAACAACAAAAAAAGACAAATTGTCTATGTGCACGCCAGCTGGTGTAACGAATCTGTGCGCGTCTTTTCCTTTGGCCCTTCATTTCTTTGCTTTCGAAGACGGGGAGAGGACACAAAAGAATTGTGGACTGCGAGCCTAGCAAAAGCTCAAGACAATTAAAAATTCCCTCCTAGGTTGTAGTGACGACAACAGTTTGCATAATGCCACAACAGGAATGGACGCTTCGTTTTCCGCTTAATAAAGTTCAATAAAGAAATAGACTGAAAAGAATGTGACATTAACTGGCGTGCTGCTCAAAGATTTTAGAACATTTATCATCTTTGGGCAATACAAATGTTTATTTTATCTTGCGCAGCTTTTCAACAACAAAAAAAGACAAATTGTCTATGTGCACGCCAGCTGGTGTAACGAATCTGTGCGCGTCTTTTCCTTTGGCCCTTCATTTCTTTGCTTTCGAAGACGGGGAGAGGACACAAAAGAATTGTGGACTGCGAGCCTAGCAAAAGCTCAAGACAATTAAAAATTCCCTCCTAGGTTGTAGTGACGACAACAGTTTGCATAATGCCACAACAGGAATGGACGATTCGTTTTCCGCTTAATAAAGTTCAATAAAGAAATAGACTGAAAAGAATGTGACATTAACTGGCGTGCTGCTCAAAGATTTTAGAACATTTATCATCTTTGAGCAATACAAATGTTTATTTTATCTTGCGCAGCTTTTCAACAACAAAAAAAGACAAATTGTCTATGTGCACGCCAGCTGGTGTAACGAATCTGTGCGCGTCTTTTCCTTTGGCCCTTCATTTCTTTGCTTTCGAAGACGGGGAGAGGACACAAAAGAATTGTGGACTGCGAGCCTTAGCAAAAGCTCAAGACAATTAAAAATTCCCTCCTAGGTTGTAGTGACGACAACAGTTTGCATAATGCCACAACAGGAATGGACGCTTCGTTTTCCGCTTAATAAAGTTCAATAAAGAAATAGACTGAAAAGAATGTGACATTAACTGGCGTGCTGCTCAAAAGATTTTAGAACATTTATCATCTTTGGGCAATACGAATGTTTATTTTATCTTGCGCAGCTTTTCAACAACAAAAAAAGACAAATTGTCTATGTGCACGCCAGCTGGTGTAACGAATCTGTGCGCGTCTTTTCCTTTGGCCCTTCATTTCTTTGCTTTCGAAGACGGGGAGAGGACACAAAAGAATTGTGGACTGCGAGCCTAGCAAAAGCTCAAGACAATTAAAAATTCCCTCCTAGGTTGTAGTGACGACAACAGTTTGCATAATGCCACAACAGGAATGGACGCTTCGTTTTCCGCTTAATAAAGTTCAATAAAGAAATAGACTGAAAAGAATGTGACATTAACTGGCGTGCTGCTCAAAAGATTTTAGGACATTTATCATCTTTGGGCAATACAAATGTTTATTTTATCTTGCGCAGCTTTTCAACAACAAAAAAAGACAAATTGTCTATGTGCACGCCAGCTGGTGTAACGAATCTGTGCGCGTCTTTTCCTTTGGCCCTTCATTTCTTTGCTTTCGAAGACGGGGAGAGGACACAAAAGAATTGTGGACTGCGAGCCTTGCAAAAGCTCAAGACAATTAAAAATTCCCTCCTAGGTTGTAGTGACGACAACAGTTTGCATAATGCCACAACAGGAATGGACGCTTCGTTTTCCGCTTAATAAAGTTCAATAAAGAAATAGACTGAAAAGAATGTGACATTAACTGGCGTGCTGCTCAAAGATTTTAGGACATTTATCATCTTTGGGCAATACGAATGTTTATTTTATCTTGCGCAGCTTTTCAACAACAAAAAAAGACAAATTGTCTATGTGCACGCCAGCTGGTGTAACGAATCTGTGCGCGTCTTTTCCTTTGGCCCTTCATTTCTTTGCTTTCGAAGGCGGGGAGAGGACACAAAAGAATTGTGGACTGCGAGCCTAGCAAAAGCTCAAGACAATTAAAAATTCCCTCCTAGGTTGTAGTGACGACAACAGTTTGCATAATGCCACAACAGGAATGGACGGTTCGTTTTCCGCTTAATAAAGTTCAATAAAGAAATAGACTGAAAAGAATGTGACATTAACTGGCGTGCTGCTCAAAGATTTTAGAACATTTATCATCTTTGGGCAATACAAATGTTTATTTTATCTTGCGCAGCTTTTCAACAACAAAAAAAGACAAATTGTCTATGTGCACGCCAGCTGGTGTAACGAATCTGTGCGCGTCTTTTCCTTTGGCCCTTCATTTCTTTGCTTTCGAAGACGGGGAGAGGACACAAAAGAATTGTGGACTGCGAGCCTTAGCAAAAGCTCAAGACAATTAAAAATTCCCTCCTAGGTTGTAGTGACGACAACAGTTTGCATAATGCCACAACAGGAATGGACGCTTCGTTTTCCGCTTAATAAAGTTCAATAAAGAAATAGACTGAAAAGAATGTGACATTAACTGGCGTGCTTCTCAAAGGATTTTAGAACATTTATCATCTTTGGGCAATACGAATGTTTATTTTATCTTGCGCAGCTTTTCAACAACAAAAAAAGACAAATTGTCTATGTGCACGCCAGCTGGTGTAACGAATCTGTGCGCGTCTTTTCCTTTGGCCCTTCATTTCTTTGCTTTCGAAGACGGGGAGAGGACACAAAAGAATTGTGGACTGCGAGCCTTGCAAAAGCTCAAGACAATTAAAAATTCCCTCCTAGGTTGTAGTGACGACAACAGTTTGCATAATGCCACAACAGGAATGGACGCTTCGTTTTCCGCTTAATAAAGTTCAATAAAGAAATAGACTGAAAAGAATGTGACATTAACTGGCGTGCTGCTCAAAGGATTTTAGAACATTTATCATCTTTGGGCAATACGGATGTTTATTTTATCTTGCGCAGCTTTTCAACAACAAAAAAAGACAAATTGTCTATGTGCACGCCAGCTGGTGTAACGAATCTGTGCGCGTCTTTTCCTTTGGCCCTTCATTTCTTTGCTTTCGAAGACGGGGAGAGGACACAAAAGAATTGTGGACTGCGAGCCTTGCAAAAGCTCAAGACAATTAAAAATTCCCTCCTAGGTTGTAGTGACGACAACAGTTTGCATAATGCCACAACAGGAATGGACGCTTCGTTTTCCGCTTAATAAAGTTCAATAAAGAAATAGACTGAAAAGAATGTGACATTAACTGGCGTGCTTCTCAAAGGATTTTAGAACATTTATCATCTTTGGGCAATACGGATGTTTATTTTATCTTGCGCAGCTTTTCAACAACAAAAAAAGACAAATTGTCTATGTGCACGCCAGCTGGTGTAACGAATCTGTGCGCGTCTTTTCCTTTGGCCCTTCATTTCTTTGCTTTCGAAGACGGGGAGAGGACACAAAAGAATTGTGGACTGCGAGCCTTGCAAAAGCTCAAGACAATTAAAAATTCCCTCCTAGGTTGTAGTGACGACAACAGTTTGCATAATGCCACAACAGGAATGGACGCTTCGTTTTCCGCTTAATAAAGTTCAATAAAGAAATAGACTGAAAAGAATGTGACATTAACTGGCGTGCTGCTCAAAGATTTTAGAACATTTATCATCTTTGGGCAATACGGATGTTTATTTTATCTTGCGCAGCTTTTCAACAACAAAAAAAGACAAATTGTCTATGTGCACGCCAGCTGGTGTAACGAATCTGTGCGCGTCTTTTCCTTTGGCCCTTCATTTCTTTGCTTTCGAAGACGGGGAGAGGACACAAAAGAATTGTGGACTGCGAGCCTTGCAAAAGCTCAAGACAATTAAAAATTCCCTCCTAGGTTGTAGTGACGACAACAGTTTGCATAATGCCACAACAGGAATGGACGCTTCGTTTTCCGCTTAATAAAGTTCAATAAAGAAATAGACTGAAAAGAATGTGACATTAACTGGCGTGCTTCTCAAAGATTTTAGAACATTTATCATCTTTGGGCAATACGGATGTTTATTTTATCTTGCGCAGCTTTTCAACAACAAAAAAAGACAAATTGTCTATGTGCACGCCAGCTGGTGTAACGAATCTGTGCGCGTCTTTTCCTTTGGCCCTTCATTTCTTTGCTTTCGAAGACGGGGAGAGGACACAAAAGAATTGTGGACTGCGAGCCTTGCAAAAGCTCAAGACAATTAAAAATTCCCTCCTAGGTTGTAGTGACGACAACAGTTTGCATAATGCCACAACAGGAATGGACGCTTCGTTTTCCGCTTAATAAAGTTCAATAAAGAAATAGACTGAAAAGAATGTGACATTAACTGGCGTGCTTCTCAAAGGATTTTAGAACATTTATCATCTTTGGGCAATACGGATGTTTATTTTATCTTGCGCAGCTTTTCAACAACAAAAAAAGACAAATTGTCTATGTGCACGCCAGCTGGTGTAACGAATCTGTGCGCGTCTTTTCCTTTGGCCCTTCATTTCTTTGCTTTCGAAGACGGGGAGAGGACACAAAATAATTGTGGACTGCGAGCCTTGCAAAAGCTCAAGACAATTAAAAATTCCCTCCTAGGTTGTAGTGACGACAACAGTTTGCATAATGCCACAACAGGAATGGACGCTTCGTTTTCCGCTTAATAAAGTTCAATAAAGAAATAGACTGAAAAGAATGTGACATTAACTGGCGTGCTGCTCAAAAGATTTTAGAACATTTATCATCTTTGGGCAATACGGATGTTTATTTTATCTTGCGCAGCTTTTCAACAACAAAAAAAGACAAATTGTCTATGTGCACGCCAGCTGGTGTAACGAATCTGTGCGCGTCTTTTCCTTTGGCCCTTCATTTCTTTGCTTTCGAAGACGGGGAGAGGACACAAAAGAATTGTGGACTGCGAGCCTTGCAAAAGCTCAAGACAATTAAAAATTCCCTCCTAGGTTGTAGTGACGACAACAGTTTGCATAATGCCACAACAGGAATGGACGCTTCGTTTTCCGCTTAATAAAGTTCAATAAAGAAATAGACTGAAAAGAATGTGACATTAACTGGCGTGCTGCTCAAAAGATTTTAGAACATTTATCATCTTTGGGCAATACGGATGTTTATTTTATCTTGCGCAGCTTTTCAACAACAAAAAAAGACAAATTGTCTATGTGCACGCCAGCTGGTGTAACGAATCTGTGCGCGTCTTTTCCTTTGGCCCTTCATTTCTTTGCTTTCGAAGACGGGGAGAGGACACAAAATAATTGTGGACTGCGAGCCTTGCAAAAGCTCAAGACAATTAAAAATTCCCTCCTAGGTTGTAGTGACGACAACAGTTTGCATAATGCCACAACAGGAATGGACGCTTCGTTTTCCGCTTAATAAAGTTCAATAAAGAAATAGACTGAAAAGAATGTGACATTAACTGGCGTGCTGCTCAAAGATTTTAGAACATTTATCATCTTTGGGCAATACGGATGTTTATTTTATCTTGCGCAGCTTTTCAACAACAAAAAAAGACAAATTGTCTATGTGCACGCCAGCTGGTGTAACGAATCTGTGCGCGTCTTTTCCTTTGGCCCTTCATTTCTTTGCTTTCGAAGACGGGGAGAGGACACAAAATAATTGTGGACTGCGAGCCTTGCAAAAGCTCAAGACAATTAAAAATTCCCTCCTAGGTTGTAGTGACGACAACAGTTTGCATAATGCCACAACAGGAATGGACGCTTCGTTTTCCGCTTAATAAAGTTCAATAAAGAAATAGACTGAAAAGAATGTGACATTAACTGGCGTGCTGCTCAAAAGATTTTAGAACATTTATCATCTTTGGGCAATACGGATGTTTATTTTATCTTGCGCAGCTTTTCAACAACAAAAAAAGACAAATTGTCTATGTGCACGCCAGCTGGTGTAACGAATCTGTGCGCGTCTTTTCCTTTGGCCCTTCATTTCTTTGCTTTCGAAGACGGGGAGAGGACACAAAATAATTGTGGACTGCGAGCCTTGCAAAAGCTCAAGACAATTAAAAATTCCCTCCTAGGTTGTAGTGACGACAACAGTTTGCATAATGCCACAACAGGAATGGACGCTTCGTTTTCCGCTTAATAAAGTTCAATAAAGAAATAGACTGAAAAGAATGTGACATTAACTGGCGTGCTGCTCAAAAGATTTTAGAACATTTATCATCTTTGGGCAATACGGATGTTTATTTTATCTTGCGCAGCTTTTCAACAACAAAAAAAGACAAATTGTCTATGTGCACGCCAGCTGGTGTAACGAATCTGTGCGCGTCTTTTCCTTTGGCCCTTCATTTCTTTGCTTTCGAAGACGGGGAGAGGACACAAAAGAATTGTGGACTGCGAGCCTTGCAAAAGCTCAAGACAATTAAAAATTCCCTCCTAGGTTGTAGTGACGACAACAGTTTGCATAATGCCACAACAGGAATGGACGCTTCGTTTTCCGCTTAATAAAGTTCAATAAAGAAATAGACTGAAAAGAATGTGACATTAACTGGCGTGCTGCTCAAAGATTTTAGAACATTTATCATCTTTGGGCAATACGGATGTTTATTGTATCTTGCGCAGCTTTTCAACAACAAAAAAAGACAAATTTTCTATGTGCACGCCAGCTGGTGTAACGAATCTGTGCGCGTCTTTTACTTTGGCCCTTAATTTCTTTGCTTTCGAAGACGGGGAGAGGACACAAAAGAATTGTGGACTTCGAGCCTTGCAGAAGCTCAAGACAATTAAAAATTCCCTCCTAGGTTGTAGTGACGACAACAGTTTGCATAATGCCACAACAGGAATGGACGCTTCGTTTTCCGCTTAATAAAGTTCAATAAAGAAATAGACTGAAAGAATGTGACATTAACTGGCGTGCTGCTCAAAATATTTAAGAACATTTTTCATCTTTGGGAGATACGAATGTCTATATTTATTTTGTGCAGCTTTTCAACGAAAAAAGGAAAACCTACCTATCTGCACGCAATCGGGTTTAGCGGAACTGTGCGCGCCCTTCCTTTTGTCCCTTCATTCCTTTGTTTTCCAAGGCGTGGAGAGGACACAAAAGAATCGTGGACTGCGAGCCTCGCAAAAGCTCAAGGCAATTAAAAATTCCCTCCTCGGTTGTAGTGACGACAACCGTTTGCATAATGCAACAACATGAGTAGACGCTCCCTTTTCCGCTGAATGAAGTTCAACAGCGAAACTGACTGAAACAATACATAGAAACAGAAAGAATAAACAAACGGTCGGAGAGAACAGCAAATCTTTCACAACGAAAGAGGTGCTCTTCTGTCCGTCTCTATGTTTATTCTTTCTGTTGTTTTTTTTTTTAACTTCACCAACGCGCTCACGTCGAACTAAGTTTGATTGAAAGGAATGTGACATTAACTGGCGCGCTGCTCAAAAGATATTAGAACACTTATCATTTTTGGAAGATACGAATGCAGATTTTATTTCGTGCTTCTTTTCACCTAACCTTCTAAAAGCTTCAAGGTTACCTACATCCCTGCCACTTTTTTTTCGTGCTTCATGTTTTTTTTTGTTTTTTTTTTTCAAAAATTTCAGGACACGCCATTGGTAATATATGGCAACTTTCAGCGATGGCGGTGCAGCGGTATGAGAATGGCGTTCTCTCGCTCGTGAATGATCGGCTTCAGAATTAAGGTGTATGCTTCCACCTTCCAGACGAGGAAGTATGAGGTAAGATTCTTATGTAGCTCGTATTTCACACAATTAGAATTACTGCTGTCGCTGGGGGGGGGGGGGGGGGGGGGGCACACTGCCGTTGCCTCACCTGGCATTTAGCTGAAGAATACGGAGCAGTGCTTCGGCCGACCTGTGCTACATCCGTTTTGGACGGCATCAAGAAGTGGTAAGCACGGCTTACGGGTGTCTAAATTTCTGTTGTAATCAGCATTATATATTAGTTTTTTAGGGGTTTTTGGACGGTTTTGGTGTTATATATCAAAGAAACTCAATCCTCTTATTCACTACCGTCTTCACCAAGTCACAACATGCGTTCAAAGTGAATGGAAGTATTATATAAAGTCCGGGACCGAGCGTTGCTTTCTCGGCCCTGCGCGCGGGAATGTAGGGCTGGTAATACCTCGTTAGCCCTAAGACAGCCCTTAATTATGCCAATTGTTTTTCTCAGGCCGCGGGAAGTCTCTGACGGCCTCGACTTTGTGTTCGTCGGGCCTTCTCGAACCCTGACTCACGATATGGCCGAGGTACCTCACCTCACCTCTTGCCATTTTTCTCAAACTTCGGAATCACTCTAGCAGATCAAGGATGTATACTCTACCAAGCTCGGATCCAATCCCTTGGCGTCCTACGTTTCGCGGAGCAGCCGCAGCGGAGCCCGCAAACACCGTCCATACACTAGTGCGTCCGCGCTGAAGATGATTGCTTCGTGAGTCATCGAGCGCAGCGCGAACAACATTGCCGGAAGGTAGGCGCCCCATTCACTCCCACTCTCATAGTGTAGCACCCTCAGTACCCGTTTCATAATTGCTTGACGCCTATCAACTCTGTTCGACTGCGGATGATATACCTAGCCGTGTATAACCTTTATACCGCACTTCTCGAGGAAGCCAGTAGTGAAAGCGCTTGTGAAAACGCGCCCCCGGTCGCTCTGGACCTCTTGAGGATAACCTGCCCGGGCGAAAATCGACAAAAGTCTGTTCATTACCTCCACCGAACTCTGTTCCTTCCTTAAGACAGCCTCCGGGATCTTGGTGGCCGAGCACATGACCGATAGAGCATACCGGTACCCAGATTTAGTGACCAGAAGAGGGCCCGCCCCATTGACGACCACCCGCCTGAATGGTTCTGAGATAATGGGCAAGAGTCTCAGGGGTGTTTGCCGTTTTCATTGGGTTTGCCCACCCTCTCACAAACATCGCGCGCTCGCACCCGAGAATCGGCTATTTGGAAGCATCCCGGCCAGTAGAATTACGTGAGCAGCCGCTCTTTCGCCTTTTAAAGCGCAGCTCTCAGGCGTTGCCGTCCCCGTTGGCGTAACCGCCCCGATAAATTTAGTGGAACATTTAATTGGTGTTGAGGTCATGTGATGTCAATTTTCCAGCTAAATCTAGTGGAGAAACTGAATTTGTTCATGAGTGACGTGACACAAAGTTGAGTGACGTCATTTTCCCTGCTAAATTTAGCGGGTAAACTAAATTTGTGTTGAAGTCACGCGATGTCAATTCTCCCGCCATATCTAGCCGAGAAACTGAATTTGTTCATGGGTGATACGACAGGATCGTGTGACGTAATTTCTTCGCAATAAAATAGCGGGAAACTGAATGTGTGACGGTCACGGGGCGTCAATTTTCAGCTAAATTTAGCCAGAACGGGAGAGAGAGAGTACGAGGGGACGGAGGTGTAGGAGCAGAGGAGTGAGGAGAGGAGAAGAGTAGGAGGAAGGAAAATAAAGGAGAGGAAGAGTTTGGAGGAGGAGGAAGGACATAACCTCTCCTCCATACCCTCCCCTCCTCCTCCTCAAGAGGTGTGCTCTAATTTCGGATTACAGGGACATCTTTCAATTTTTGTTGCCCAAATGACAGGATCATCCCACTCCACGACAAAGGCGCAACACCTCCGCTCCATATTTTTCCGGAACTACAAGCGTATCCAACGTTCGACCCGATCGATCTCGCTAGTGTCGGTGCAGCAAACCATCTCGAACAGAAATTGTAACGGTTTACCTCGCCACGCTCCCCTAATGAAAAATACACCAGGCAATCGTGGTGTGATATCAGAAAATCCTGGTGTGACACCGGAAGATCTGGCGTGCCCACCAGCAATGCTGGTGTACCCGCACACCAGCCTGGTGGGCATACCAAAAGAGTCTGGGGTCACACCGCACGGGCTCATGTGCCTCCAGGCAGACTGGTGTGCATACCACGCAGTTTGATGTGACACCAGTGTTGTATTTTTGTTGATTTTCCCCCCGTCCGTGCGCGTGTCCCTCATTAGTTTGTGTGACGCCCCTTCCTCCGACGTGGCGCCTCGTTTTCTGCGGTCTTGGTCTCCGGAGACCCCGCGGCGGGCTCTTTTGTGCTCAAGAAGTGTCCCCTTCGTCCCCAGCACTTCCCCGGGAGGCCTTGAGCAGCTTGGGGAGCTCGCCCCTTAGGGGGTTTCCCTTTCCCTTTCCGCCGGTATTCTAGTTGAAATTTGGGGTAATAAAGAAGTCTTCTCTGTGTGTCGAAGCCGAAAAAATGTGTGTTTATGCGCTTTCCTGACTTCCAACGAGCTTGGTCTGGTAGCAAAACAACAAAGACAGCTAGTAATTATTACAGTTTCTGGAGCCGAAACCCGGGAATTAATGGCCAGATCATTATGAATCCCAAGCAAAACTATCGATCACGACTATCGATACTATCGACTAGTTTGGAAAAACTATCGCTAGTATCGCAGGACTATCGATGTCGACTATCGATAGTCGTACTATGGATAGTTTTCTT
>JABSTQ010001202.1:0-19689 GCA_013358835.2 Ixodes persulcatus | reverse complement strand
TAGGGAAGATACGGGACAAGAGCGGTCCTCATTTACGATTTTCTTTTGTTTCTAAGCGTGGAGGATGCGCCTCATAGTGCGTATGATACCAGTGACTTGCTTCCGCTTGAGACAAATATTGTGTCATGGTGCGCGCAAATAATGCCGTCGAAAGACTAAGCTTACCTGAATACATACCGTACATTTTTTGTTTACCTGAACGAAGTTATCTCACTGCCACAATAAAATGTATCGGACTTTAAGCCGCCAGGAGTGCTTTCATTGTTAGCTTAGGATCTCATAAACTTGATCTCACTTCGTCGGCTACATTCAAATATCGCAAGTTGTGATTAGAAAATCTGAGCGGGTGAGAGGAGGAAATTTAGGGCAAATTCAGAACTACATTTTGCCTTAATTATGGTGATGACTCCTCGCTCTATTTAAAGGGGCTATGCAACAATTTTTTTACTTTGCGCAAATACCGCTTAGAACGGATCCCTGACGTTAATGACCTATGAAACACGCCTTAGTTTTTCACCCGACGCATTAGAAGTCCCAGAAAAAAATTAAAAAACAACGAGCAGCGTTCACGCCCTCAACTCGCAGCCAGAACAAGCGGCCACGTGATCTGGAGCCGATTATATGCCGCCAATGTTGATCATAGCCACGCGCTGGGGTTGGCAAAGCACAGGACACGCGCTGAGTTCCAGACATTGTTATGGCTCGGCTATTGTCGTCGTTGCAGCGATTGGACACGGGCCACTACTCGAATGCTTCTCGAGCTATCAATTATCATGAGTCTAAATCGAGTGCCCACGCAATGCTCGGGTCCAATCTATGAACCGCATTCAAATATCGTCATACGGGTGTACTGCGATCCCCGCGTTACGTCATCGAATTTTGCAAGGGAGAGATTGAATGAAAATGATCGCTTTTGTCCTTGAAATTACACCGCAACAAAGGAGTTTCTTGGCCAGTGGCATTGCATGCGAGTATCCTTGAGTCCCACTAGTGCCAGTAAGCTCGTGTAAAGTGAAAAACATTCCAATTGAATATCGTTGCACAGCTCCTTTAACGTATGAACTAACCTTTACAGTGTAGGTAATACTTCTCGCTGCAAAGAAAATATAGGATACAGAGTTGAATTTATTGGAGACGATCCTTTATTTGGTATCAACGTGTCTTAGCTGGAGTTATTTAAGCCAGAAAGGATTTGAAAGTCGCTATACAATATTTTACTGTTATTTTATATTCGAAACCCGTCAATATATGTGAATAGGAGTGTAGTTTGCATGTTCTGTTTCATTACAGTTAATATGGTCATAGATTATGATTTATCCGCGTTGAGAGCCGTCTAATAATATTAATTGAAACTTACCTCGCATGGTGTACCATCCTTATAGTACTTTTCTACATAGTTGCCGCTTCCCTTATCATTTTCGCAAAAGTAATTGCAGCCTGGTACGGGTTTGTCCTGAAGTAGAGAAAAATAACTAAAATCATTGCCAATACAAAATTAAAAACTTTTGTGTCTATGTATATACAGCCGGACGTTAGTCAGCCCCAATGGGCGTCTGGTGGCTCAGCTGTAGATGAGCAATTAAGCCAGTGCAGTACAAGGCACATTCCACGACATAGTCCTCCAGTCAATTCTGCTGGCACCGTAGCGATTCCACTTTGTCAGATGTTTTACGTTGCTATTTGGGGCAAGTACACCAGGTGTCGCTTCTAACAGCGTACCAGTCGGTGCTGGTGCGGAGATGTTCGAAACAGACTTCAAGACCGCTTCTTGCGCCACGCAAGAGCAAGATATTTTGAAAGCCTCATAAAACAAACAGGCTTGCAATGTAGATATCTCCTAGAAGTGTGGGATTTGAGGTTCATTCGCCAACAAAATGGGCGTTTTGGGTGTTCTTAATTTTTTTGTTGTCTGTTGCGAGCCTTTAACAGGTTGAACGGGCGACCTGTCTTTATCTGCACCACGTGCTCTGTGAAAACTCCGCTCCGATTAGTAAAAACAGCATTTTGAGGACACCTTTTAAATAATTTTTCAGTTTTCTAATGGTTTTATAACATCAGTTCTATGCTGTCCCCCCCCCCCCCCCCCCCCCCCCCCCCCACAGAATGTGACTGTCAAGTGGCATCTTTCACGTTGAGGACGTAGAGGAATAAAGTGGGACGGTTCAGGCCATTGCATCAGAGGGTATGGACCCAGTATCTCATTTCGTTGGAGTTAAAAAAAAAAATGTAATTATCGCGAAACTCTGTTTTCCTGGAATGGAGTCGAAATGAAACGAGAGGCTCATTGCGCAACGCTGAAGTGTAGACACTGCAATCCTATTTTATGACTTCGGAAATAGAGGTCCTGCCATTTTTTATAAAACTTAGACATACCACATTTTCGGCATCCTTGTCCCTTTTCGTACAAGATCGGTCTTCTTCCTCCGGAGTGTTTTCTGCTGGAGCGCAGTTCACTAGAGGCAGCAGGGCTAGAAAGATTGTAAAAGAGGTTTTAACAGCTTTTTTTAGGTTTTAGGAGGAGGAGAAGACGGGGAGGAGGCAAGGAGCACGGGAAGAGTGGATGAGGAAGGAGGAGGAGAGGGTACGGATGAGGAGGAGGGGCATACCGTCCTCTCTGAACCAACACCTTTTAGAGAACAGGACGCAGCGCTCTTCTCGTGACGTCGCAAAGAAAGGCCATCGGGGGCGCTTCTCGAAGCGAAGGCAACGCGCATGGATCGACCGTCGTAACGCGCTTTTAGTCGCATACGCGTGTCTTATTAGCTGTAATGAAAGCTGCACATAGCAATGGGTCTAGAAAAGATTTTATTTCACGGGCAAAATATTACACCGCTAAATAGTCGGTACGAAATGGCACGAGGTATTCGTTTATGCCGTCTATAGAAAAATGTGATTGTTTAACTCGAAAACATTAAGTCACGCAATTATTGCTGTAGGAATTCATTTTTATACAGAAATACTTCAACAAAATGGCGAGACACGCAGTGATTGGACACAGCAAAACAGATCACAGTTAAAACCTGGTAGACATAGTCAACGCAGACACGGCAAGACAAGTGTCACTTGCGATCATGTAAGCGATGTTATCGCGTGCAGTGACTGAATCCTTCCATTATACCCCGGCCAGATGGCAAAATTAATGTAATTACGATCGAATTACATTATGGGGTCGACATATCAGCTTGTGACGCTCGTATAATCACTCAAGACTGCGAGCAGATCAAATCCCATATCATTGAATGAAAATATATAAACTTTTCCGTGTGGCAAGGGTGCTAAACTTACTACTTAGTCAACTAATATACTTCTCCCTATGGGCTCGAGATGCCTTAGAAGAAAATATAACTTATTTTGTATACAATAATACTATTACCTTAATACAGTTAAGAGTCAAGTATAAACGCGGCAAAGGCAATAAGATAACATTAGTATAAATAAAGACATAACCACAAACAACGTACTTTCAATAATCACACAAACTTGTTTTTCATCTTCCAGTGAAAAACTAGATTACCACGCATATTTACAAATGTCGACGCAACTGCACACGGATAACGACAAAGAACAAGATTCCATTCTATCCCAAATATAAAAAAAAAAACGATTGCAGCATTTTGTTCGCGTCCTTCATAACCAAGAAAGCCCGGAATTAAGTTGTTTCTCACCTGTCGATCGTGTTCATATGTCCCGCAATATCCGTGACGAAAACATTTGAACATGAACTCCAAGAAGTCCCTCTCCGTCGAGAGACAGGTCTATCGATCATCGACCAGAGTAATCGTTGGCTAGTTGTCACACATATCACTCAAACCGTAACAGGACTGATTCCACGAATCCTCGTAAATGCCGTAGTATCAAGCGAACACAAATAAACTACCCGAGACTGCGGTGACGACAGAAATAGGACGGGAAGGAAACAAGTTTAAAATGTACGACACACGAGAGCAGCGGCGACGAAAGGCTTAACGTTGTCAACCCAGCTCTTGCCCGTGTAGGCTCCCTGCTGCGATGACTGGATTTTTTTCGGCTCCCTTCCCTTCTGAAATGTCTTAGCTTTTTTTTTGTTTTTCAGACAGTCAGCAGCTCACACAAAAAGTAAATTTACCAGAATCGGAGCCGGTTTGGGGGAAGATGTCGCATCGAAGCCGCTTGATTCGAAACGTGTGGGGAGCTGGGGGACTGCACGTTGTCCCGCGGTTACGGGGATACTCATAAATATAAATTTTGGTACTTTCAACCTGGGTAAATTTATAAATTTATAAATTTTATAATTTATAATTTTATTTTATACTTTTATAAATTTACGTTTATATCATATATATATATCATAAATTGTACAAGACTGCGCTTTTAAAACGTATATTAATGTCCGATAAACGCGCACGAACACCACCGCGCCGCTTGAGAATGAACATATTTTTCTCGTCGATAGACGATATTTTCCCACTTAGTTGCGCCATGGCCTCCCTTCCTCCGACATTGTGACGTAACCACTCGGAGCGCTACGGCCTTCTTCTCTAGGAGGTGTTGTCTGTACCCTCCCCTCCTCCTCCTCAAGAGCTGCGCTCTAATTTGCCGTTACAGAGAGATGTAAACGTCTTTCATTTTTTAAAAGCTTTTTTCGGAGTAATTAAAATGCGCAGTTGTCAGTTGACATGACGTCACAGACGTTGGTGGCTAGCAGTCTATCGACCGATGATCGGCATCGGTTGATGATAAATTTATTGATCGATTATCAATAATCGATTATAGAAAATTCGATATCTGAATAAGATTGGCTAATTGGTCGCTCCTACGTGACGTATGAGCGAACTCTGACATCATCATCATGTGACCAACCGTCTGGCGAATGACTCAACTCATGATTGACAGGTCCCGAAATTTTGGGGCCGAAGACCGGGCCGTGGGAATCATAGAGTTATTACAATAAACACTAGAGGCTCAGCTGGCGCTAGTGTCTACGGGACTTCCGGTTGCAAATTGAAGCAGACAGCATGCAGTCTACTTTTCCAGTCTTCTTGTGTATTCCTATGGGAAGAGACGCATGCCTTTTGTCTCTTCGCCGGAAAATAACATGAATAACTTTTGTTATTTCGGTTGTACCGGATAGCATGTACCTTTATTAATATGGTGATAGTGTAATTGCTTTAGTTATAGCATTTTTTCTTTACCACTGAACGATGTTAAACTTCGCTATATTTCAGGCCCAAACCTTTGTTCCATGGCAGGTATGTAGAAACGAGCGACGATTCTAAGCAAAATAACGATCGAAAGGAATGTAAAGTGTGTTCAAAGTTCGCCAGCATTCTGTTGGTGCTTATATATTGTTAATATGCCCGCCCTGTCACTATATGAAAATGACCCTGTCGTGCATCTTTACGAGTGATTAAAAAAACGTTCGAGACGCAAAGAATAAAGTACTTTGGCTACTAAAGGTGTGTTTTCTTATTATTTCCTATGTCGGGCAGTTTTTATCGGGCACCTGTTCTCTGGCTTCCCCCTACTTGCAATGATTTGGAGCGTGCGGGTAATGATTTAACCCACTGCAGAACAAGCATCTTCGCACATATTCATGAGCAGAAAGAAGAAAGCAGTACTTATTTATTGCAAATCGGACTATATTACGTGACTTTCAATTTATTTTGATCGCCTGCATGCACAAGGAGTTACTTATCCAGTGTTACTGCGTAGTTCTTGCCGTCTCTCTTGGTTTTCCACATGTCCTTCGTTCGTTTGGCACGTATATCCCCCATGCTGGAAAGCGCCGACGCCGTGTTCGCGCTAACAGTGTCCAACAGTGCACATAAATACACGTACGAAGTGGTTTTAACACCGTTTTTCATGCCACGAATTTCAAATAAAAATGCTGTAACTGACCAATTATTTCGTCTGCGTGACTGAGAAATGTTTCAATGTGCCTAGTACGTGCAAATTATTCGTGATATTTGCTCTTATTATCGAGCGCAGAGAGAAAATGCACTCGCTTTTTCCCATAGGAATGCATTACCGGAAGTCAATTTCTGACTGCTTGCTGTCTGCTTCAAAATGCAACAGCACACTAGCGCCACCTGAGCCTCTAGCGTTTATTGTAATAAATCTATGGTGGGAATGGGGTATGGAGTGGGGGGGGAGGTGGGCGCGGGAATTCGAACAAGTATCGATGTCAGAAACTAGATACCCAGATATCCATATCGTAGATAGTATCGATGTCAGAAACCGGATACCCCGATATCGGAAACATATCAATATCGGAAACACATGTTTGATCGTAATCTGTTCCATCGTGTCCCATTATATACTACTCTAGGAGAATTATCATTTGTGCTGTTCGGCAAACTGGTAGCGTTATTTATCGCCATGATCAGTGGTTCTCAAATGGGGGTCCGCAGACACTTTGGGGACCGCGAAGGCCTGCCTCATCAGTCAAACCCGACAGTAAAAGTTTTCTTTTTCTCAAATTAAGAAAAAACGTTCCGATTTCCGGGTGCGTTTTTTCGTGTACATGTGAATGAGAGAAGACTAGCCCTTAACAATATCGATTTATTAAATCATTTCCGTAATTAACCTATACATTTCCCATCCCCTCATTACTAAGGGGGTCCTCCATCATCTCTGCAAATCCACAAGGAGTCCGCAAAAGATCACTGGTTGAGAACCACTAACTTAGATGATTATCGAGGAAATCCGTATCTTCAACACGACGACTATAAAAGTCGGAAGCGCAGTGTACAGAATGAATCAGGGGTGTATTCAGCGTACAGAACAGAGTCCGTGATGTTTCTATTTGCTGTGCATGTGTATGTTCTCGCTTTATGTGAACTTTATCGTATGTCGTGGCGCACGAGGTGTAGGTGTGTGCATATTGAAACTTTCTCGATCTCAATAGTAGAGGGAAATATTTTCGTGGCGGATGAATCGCATGGTACCTAAGGCCACCTAGCCTAAGAATTTGCAATAACTTTGACCGTGCCTGCCATCTGGTGGTTAGAAATTTTACCATCTTTTAGGCTTTGCGATATTTTTGGACCCTGCAATGAGCCAGGGGCGGATCCAAGGGGGGGGGGGGGGGTCGACGGGGGCGACCCCCCCCCCCAACAAAGTAGACCCCCCCCTCCCCCTTCTCAGAGGGAAATTTGACATGAGTGGACCCCCCGGCGCACACGAAAGAATGGGAGAATTGCATACAAATTTCCCCCCCCCCCCCCTCCAAAGAAACAAAAACGGAGTTCTGGATCCGCCCCTGCAATAAGACAAGTAGGCTGCTTCGTATTAGCTTTTTCTGGAACGACTATTGGTTTTGCGAATGGTTAACCACTTCTTTCTGACGTGCGGTGCTAACGAAGGAACTGTGTTGCTGTAAATCGCAAAGGTGAGATGTGACGTACGCGCAGTGGTTGGGTCTCGGCTGTCCCCGTTTAACTTCGCAGTGTTAAAGACGAAAGTAGCGAGTTACTGTGACCGTAGTGCATTTCCTCGCCTGCTTGGGAAGCCGACGAGTGGCGCTCTATCTGAGGTAGAAGACAAGTTAATTTATTTTGGGATGCACTTACTCTACATTATGGACTTACTCTAAATCAATAATATGCAATGAAGGAAAGCATACCAATCCGGAGGGTCGAGATATACTTTGCTTAACGCCGCTGCCACCTGCTCCCTTTTTGCCTAGTCCGAGAGACATTGATGACTTCACCAAATAAGGGGCGCAGACCTCTAGTCTCTAGAATATGTTGGCTTGCTCCACAAGCAATGATCGCCTAAGCTAATACATTCAAAATATCTGAAGTTTAGAAAATATTTTCAGTCTCGTGATAGACTAAAATGCAATAGATTAAAATTGTTACAAAGACTTGTTAATCCAAAAATAAACTAATTTTTAGCGTGATAACAAATGTAAACTTATGTGATTCGTTCGTTACACTGTAATAGATCCTTAAATTTTAATATAACTAATATAATTAATAAATTGAGAGTGCATTGTCACTTTATTCTCAAGGTCTCGCGTTAACAGCAACAAGGTTTGTTTTCGCCATCCAATGTGCGCTATTGATCAGTGTAAACATAAACGACGAAACGACGTATGAAAGAAACCATGAGGCCCCGCCTCAAGATAGGAACTTTAACTAGAGTAACTCAGCATGCTTATGTAACGAACTGTTTAGGTTACACCAATATCATCCGTCCAGAAATAATCAAGCCAGCGATTAAGGCGGATCGGCACTATGCTCCATTTCTGCTTAAGTCCACAGGCAGCCGAGGCTACGAGCTAATAGGACAAATCAAGCAGCCTGAAAAGCGCAATTCACTGGGCCTTTTTTGTTTATGATTGATTCGCCGATAATAGCACACGTATACAAACACCCAGCTGGTGCCCTTTTGACGCTTTATGATTGTTTCCGTCAGCTCGTAGCGTCGGTTGCGTCTTAACTTAAAGGGCCCCTGAAAAGAAAAAAAAACGTTTTTTCTTATACAATCTGGTTGGGACACGCGTGTCAAAAGACTAATTTTACGCGAAAAAAAAATTTTTAGACCACTATTGGTGGCGCGAGTAGGAGATTTAGTTGGTAGTCACATCCTTTCTACTTGTTTTCTCTCTCGGCATTTCGGACGTATGGAGGAGTGGTGAATCAGCATTACCTTCAGCGTTGCGCGAAAGACCATTCCGCGACGTCATGGACTTTCCGAACAGAATTTCGAATAAATATGTCGCCGTCAATATTGCTCTAAAAAAAAAAATCACGTAAAATTTATTTCTTCACACGCGTGTTCCCACTAGACAGTTAAAAACAATTGAGTTTTTTTTCCTCTTTTCAACGGTCCTTTAAGGCGAAACAAAATATAGCAAAAGCGCGGGAGCGAGGTGCATTGAAAACGTTCCCGAATCAGCAAAAGTAACATTTTCAGTCGCAGGGGCATTACACTGTCGTCCGCAAGCTTTTACTTGAGCGAATTCAACTTCCGGTCTCGAGACGCGGTGGCAACTGTCGCTCGGCAGGAGTGTTGTGTCCGGTAGCGAACACGAGTAACGAACTAGCTTTATTCGTTAATTCATCGAAACTAACGAGTTACTGAGATTCGTAACCGTCCTGCAAATGGGATGATATATTGTTTTCGCTAGCTACAAAATTTAACGACCGTTATCTTTGCGTTACTTTAGATTTGATGTTGTTTTGGCAGCGATAAGCCACGTATACAAACCTCAATCACAATTAAACCGCAACGGAGCGACTCCATAGTGTTTATTATATTCCGTAATCATATTTGTAAAAAATAAATTTTTCACAATCAAATTAGGTACCTGATGTACCAAGGAAAAAAAACAAAATATTTGCACTTTTTGTCGAGGTTTCAAGAATGGCAATTTATTTCATTTTGAAACTAAAAAAAAATATTATTTTAAAGTAAGGAGCAACATAATTTGATATACCATACCGTAAAATAGTTGCAACACACTTTACACAGTTGTCAGTTAAACAACTAACGGGAGCGTTACTGCGATCCTTCAAAAACTAATGCGTTGCCAGTAACGTCATTACTTGTAACTGCTCGTTTGTCGTTACGTCGTTTCAGCCTAGGTTCTACATGTGACACATTTAGAAGTTTATGCGTCAAATCAAAAAAACATCTGGAACGCTCCGGTGAGGGACTGAGGATTAATTTTTTTGGCGTGCAACCGAAATCTCGGTGACACGGCACCATCTCCGATTAAGCCTTCTTCACATAGGGAACACTACGGCCGAAATTCGCGCTGGCCAACTGGGGATTCGCACGCAGTAAATTTGCCTCGGAGCTACCAAGGCGGCCTCCTACGTTCTCTGAGACAAGATTTTAGTTCTTCGAAAATTTAAGTTTTTCTCGAACGAAATCACTTGTTAAGCAAAATGCTGTTATTACAGACTGATTTCACGCACTTCGTTACTGTTTCAATTTACCTGCTACAACAGCAATAATCGGGAACGCTTGAATCTTCATGATGACTTGTGGACGTCCTAGTGGCGCTTTTAGAAAGCATGTCCCCGTCCTTGACGTTTATAGTCCACAAAACTTACAAGAACGCAGTTGTCAATACACAACATGAAATAAAAGAATAGAGTATTGTATGGATATGACATTTCCAGAATGTATTTTCTTTCCGACAAAGCTTTTCTCTTTAGTTTTCGTTTTCCTCTGGTTATCAAATATAAAGCATGACATATATATTGACAAGAAGCACCTTTACATTCCTGAGGCTCTCTATATTGTTCCTCAGATGTCCAACAAGTGCAGGTTTGGAAACAAAAAAACAAAAACAAAAAACTTCTATCTACTAGAAAGAGAATTCAGTGTGCTTTAGTTTATTTGGTACATTAGTATGGCTACGACACACACGCCTCTCCACATTTCGAGCAATAAATATAGTAGAATTTTGCCCTCTCTTCGCATGCGCACATGCAAGCAACATTTCCTTCTCTCTACCCCCTCCCCGTCCCATAAAAATAATTGGTACGGTGTCAAGATACTCCCCAAGGGGGGAGTATCTTGACACCAAGATTTTCCTCGCAAAAGGAAACTATGTTTTCTTCAGACTGCTTCCAGGTCTCACCACGCGCATCAGGCAGGTTAAAGAAAAGCAAGTTGTTTCGTCGCGAGTGATCCTCAAGAGTGGTAAACCTTCGTGTCATTTCCGCTATCGCGGAAGTGTTTGTTGCGGTGATTTTTGATGCCGCAGCCACGTCTTCTTTGATTGTTTAAAGGCTCGAAATTTCGCGGTCGATGTCGTCGATTTTAGATTTGAGGGTTGCCAAGACAGAGTCAGTATGACGTTGCTTTTCTTGCATAGATTTAATTTCAGCTAGGATTTTAGTTTAGCCGTTGGATAACTTGCTTAGTAGCGTTATGATTTGATTTAGCGATGTGTCGTCACAAAGCTCGTTATCGGGCCCGGGGTTGGCCTCAATATCTCACGACAAGAGTAGTTTTCTTCTCATGCTATCAGAAATTTGACACAGGTCTGACACAAAAGAAGCAAGCCTGGAACGCGCTGAAGACACACAATCATACACACATGGTGGGCACGATACCGCAATGATGCACACGTTATTGCATCGGTAGGATGATGATGATAAACCAACCTGGGAATGGACAGGATGTTTGAGACACATTCCGGCGGCGGTGTCGTGCCCAAGGTGCTCAGACGGTTGTGCCCGCTTTTGAAGAAATGCTCCGAGTAGATAGGGTTGCCCGGCTTGCCCCAGTTGCCAGCACCGTGGAAGGGATCCGACTGAAGTTGACGATGGCGGACCGAAGGTTTGAAGGAGTGGCGGGGTTTCTCCGGTGCGATGGAAAACGGGATCCGGTGCCGACCAAATCGGCGAACCAAAAAGAAGAGCACAGGTAACAGCCACAGCAACCTGGGAATGGACAGGATGTTTGAGACACATTCCGGCGGCGGTGTCGTGCCCAAGGTGCTCAGACGGTTGTGCCCGCTTTTGAAGAAATGCTCCGAGTAGATAGGGTTGCCCGGCTTGCCCCAGTTGCCAGCACCGTGGAAGGGATCCGACTGAAGTTGACGATGGCGGACCGAAGGTTTGAAGGAGTGGCGGGGTTTCTCCGGTGCGATGGAAAACGGGATCCGGTGCCGACCAAATCGGCGAACCAAAAAGAAGAGCACAGGTAACAGCCACAGCAACCTGGGAATGGACAGGATGTTTGAGACACATTCCGGCGGCGGTGTCGTGCCCAAGGTGCTCAGACGGTTGTGCCCGCTTTTGAAGAAATGCTCCGAGTAGATAGGGTTGCCCGGCTTGCCCCAGTTGCCAGCACCGTGGAAGGGATCCGACTGAAGTTGACGATGGCGGACCGAAGGTTTGAAGGAGTGGCGGGGTTTCTCCGGTGCGATGGAAAACGGGATCCGGTGCCGACCAAATCGGCGAACCAAAAAGAAGAGCACAGGTAACAGCCACAGCAACCTGGCAATGGACAGGATGTTTGAGACACATTCCGGCGGCGGTGTCGTGCCCCACACTTACATAAGCTATAGCTGTCAAAAGGTACCCCTCCTGGTACCTGTATAATGAGCGGTCACGCATCACTTGTACGTTTATGAGCCGCAGGATTCTTAATGTGACGGTGGGGTTCGCTCCAGTAAGAGAGCAGCAAAGGAGAGGACAATACTCCCCGCACTCCTGCCTGCCACCTGTGGTTCGTTAGTCTAGTTCCTGATGGGCTCACTTTCGCACTCGTTAGTCACCGTTAGTTGAGTGCCATTTGTTTTCAATGATGTTTTGCATGGGCAGTGGCAAATGCTGCAGAACTTGAAGAGACGCAGGAGTGATCTCTCATACACGAACTGCTTCCGCTCATTCTGAGGGTTGGTCTCGTCAGCACTTTATAAAAAATTGGAATTAAATTTGTAAATGAAGTAATGTTATATTATAAGAGAGCACACTACAGTGCCCTCGTGATAATACAAACTCGGATATTTCATACTTCCGGATAATGCAAACAATTATTGTAATTTTTGTTGTCCCACTATCTTTTAACTCATGCATAAGCTCCTAAATTCAAGCAGCATTTTCGCATAATTTTTACTATTTGTTCATTCCAGCGGGTTGGCCCCGTTGAGTGCGCATCTCAAAGAGCGCCCGCATACTGTGGTAAGGCAATACCCGCAAAGCTCGCGGGCATTTCTTTTCTGTAGTACGCGTGTGCTCAGTAGGGAGCGCGCTCGATATTGCTAACCCATTGCGATTATGCAAGCCAAGCAGTATACTTTCCCGACAACCTGCTTTTATTATTTGTGTTTTGTTTTTGATGTGGTTAAATTTGAGATTAAAGAAAGAATATTTGTATATGGCAAGCAGATTTATAAATTTCATTGATTGTAATACCTGGGCGTCTCTTTAGCTTTAATTTTATGTCCAAACTGTCATTTACATGCCACCCCCAGTAGGCATTGGATTATCTGAGGTGACAGTTTATAAACGTAGTTATATTAAAACTAATAGAGCTTAGCAGTGGACATTACCGCATCCCTCTGATGTGCACATAACTTTCAATCGCTAACTGCCACTGGCACAATCACTTTGGTGACTGCCACAACACCGCCAACACAACAATTAAAAATTAAATGCTGCGAGTGACTTCAGATCTAACTCCTCCGAAAAAGGCAGCACAGAGAACTTTGGCGCCTCGCTGAACGTGCTCCGCCACGTTCCCACGTATCGACTTTTAGCAGATCGTTTTGAAAGGCCCGCTACCACCACGGGCGCGCGTTTTAGAGCATGCATCGAAGTGGCAGCGCGAGCTCCCGCTACGAATAGCCTGGTCTGAAAACAGTATCCACACGACGGATCGGGCCGCGGACCGATTGATCACGTGATGCGCGGGTCGCGGGCCGCCCGGCTGCAATGAGCATCCACACGGCGGACCAAAAGAGCAGACGACAGAGCGAACGGGCCGGTCTAACCTTCGACCTCACAGCTCCGCCAAACGCACGCAGCGAGCTGCTTTGAAGCTATTTGTAAGGATCCAAAATGCATGTTGAACGAAAGAGACGTTTGGCCGCAGTGGCCCTGGCGTTGACTATTGAGGACGAGGAGGACTTAAATGAACCGAAAAGGGCAACTCCACAGAGCGGGGAGTTGCTCCACGAGCGCGATGAAGTAAAAAGTTGCATCGTCACACCATGCCGCCATCGTCGCACAACAAAAGGTTCGTCTTCTTCGTCTTCAACAGTTGGCGCCAAAAGAAAACGATTTTGAATTTGGATTCCAATCCAAACAACAAAAGTCAGCTTGTTGCCAGACTTAGCACTTCAATTATACTAAAAACGCCGCGGTCCGCCGCCAAGGTCCGGGCAAGAAAATTCGCTTGGCATTTCTCAGAAGCGTGGGCCGCGGACCGCCGGCGGACCTCGAATACCGGTGACGTAAGATCACGTGATGCACGGCCCGCGGACCAAAACAGCAATTTGGTCCGTCGTGTGGATACACCTTAACCGCTCGGCGAGCGCGCCAGCGGCTCCAGCTATTAGCGGCGAGATGTTTTGGTGGCGCCCTCCTATGGTTCCCCCTTGTGACGTCATTACCTTGCAAACAACAAGTTCGATGGTGTTTGTAAATAGCATGGTGGAAGCTTTAAATCATTGCGCTCTCAAAGAAACACTGCCAACACCGTCAAAATTAAATTTCTTTCATTCCTCTTATTTCCGTCGATGATAAATCCTTTTCTGACGTCATAGTCAGCGTTCGGCCAATCGTGGAAGGCCGACCGCAGCGACGCCTTCGGTCGCGCACGTCGCCAATCGGGAGTATTCACTGGCGGCCATAGCTGTGTGCGCAAATGCTGAGCGCGTGCTGACGGCGAGCTTCCACAGTTCTTTTGCAACGTGCATTCCGCACCATAAAGAGTGCCGGTCTTAGCAGCCTATTGATGTGAGCTCGTTCTGAGCATGCGCTCTAAACAGCACCCACAAATATGGCGTCCAGTGAATACTTCCTATACCAGCGGCACAAGGAGTGAAAGCTTGCATCTCGCGAGGGGCACAAGAATCCGCCCGGCGAGCGCGTTCTATTTACCAAGGGAAGGGGCTACTATAGACCTTTCCAAAAAAGAGCGTGTGGCCGGTGCCATTTTGGGTGTTCGTGAGTATGGCGCGCGCTTTGCTCGCTTTCCAAAGCGACGAACACGCACGTGCTGGGCTGTGAAGATCGCACGCTGGACTGTGATTTTGTAAACATTGGAAAGGTCTATAGTCGGATGCAACCTGAGAACAATCTTTTAGCTCCACCCACAAGCGCATTGCGCCCATCTGAAGTGCCTCCGCCGTCGAGAAAGTAGTTCGCTAGCAACGTTGCTTTTACTTCCTCCAGTAAACGTGTCTTAAACTACTACAATATTTATTTAATTCATTCAGGACGTTTAAATAAGTTAGAATACGTTTTTGTCAACGAAATAGCTGTTTAGTAAAGAAAGAAAGTCATGTCCAATGTACCGTCTTCCCAATTCATTTTCTGTCCAAGATACTGTCGAACATACCGTCTTCCAGCGCCTTCGATTGAGAATAATAAAGCGGGCGCGAGGTTCAGCAGTGCTAAGCCTCACGCCCGCTTCGAAATTTTCGTTGGCGATAGCGTCGCTGGATTCTCACATTGTCGCGCAAAAACTGCTGCAAACGCAAGCCGATACCATTAAGATTTCGTGGCGTAACCTCGGGCACGTAAAACACGGTGCAAAAAAGCAGAATAATTGTCACGAGAAACTAGCGTCGCGTTGCTAAGGCCAGCAGCCATGTTGAGCTTTTTTTTTTCAAAAGTATCGCGATTGGTTTACGGAATCGTGACGTCATGAAAACGATTGGCTGGCGTTTCTCGGCGTAGGATTACATTTTCCTCTGAGAGGCATTTGCGGTTTTTTCTTAGCTTGCAACCGACTATAGTATGCTGCTGCCTGGGGCGATTTGCTGGATAGTAGAGCGGAGTTTTTTTCTGCTAGATGAAAACGTTTTTTTTTTTCACTATCTACCAACGACGCATTGCCAAAATGACTGCCGCGAACGTCTCCCAACGTTCGTAATTCTACAAGTGAGTACAGTCAGTTTTTAGGAACACTACTATAGACACGGATGACAACCGCAGGGAGGAGTTTCACTTGTCCGGCCTCCAGCGCGCACTGCCTAACTTCGACAACACTTCGGCATATTTAACGCTTCGAGCATGCATTCGCAGCCAAAGCACGGTGCAAGGGAAGGAACGCAAACTGTAGGACGGGCATCCGAAAGAAATAGCCTGCTTTTTAGGTCAAGGTAGTGAGCATATGTTCTATAAAAAAAGTTTATTATCTTCAATAATATTTGGCCAACCACAAACCTACCGAGAATTCCACCATCATAAAGAGGTCCAAGTATCTGCAGTATTGGATGTTCTCGTTTTTTTTAAAGTAAATACTTCTGTCCTCATATATAGAATGTAGCTACTGGCTCATTTATTTAGCAGGTATCATATGAAGTGGGGGCTCACATGCGCACAATGGGCTAGGACAGCCCCGACAATTACACAATGGGACCCCAAGTCGAAGGGACGTGACCATGGCCGATTTGGCCTGCCCAAGTCAATAACCCACGGGTTCCACCTCGATTGTGTACGGGCAAAGATAGCGTAGACGAAGGACTCGCAGGGGCATGCCCACTGGAGCTGCCGACGCAGTAGCAGTACTACTGTGGGTGGCACTTCTGCTTCGCGCGGGCATGCCCAACATGGGCGGCATCTTCAATGCCTTCGTGGGTTGCACCTCTGATCCGGAAAGCCAGAGTTAACGCAGAGGTGAGCTCCACAATGGCCCCACATGGGCATGACCAAATTGGACGGCCCGTGTAATGCACCCTTTCATCTTACCTCGGCTATACGGGGGCAAATTTAGCACAAAGTTGGGGTCCAAGGGGCCATGTATGGACATGCCCAACTTGGGAACCCTTGCAATGCCCGGTGGATCCCACCTCGGCAATGCGGGGGCAAAGTTAGCACAAACCCGGACACTACGCGAGCCCCGCTTGGGCATTCCCAAATTTGGCTGCTCGTGCATTGCCCGTGAATGCCACCTCAATTCCACTAGGGCAGAGTTTGCGGACCTAGGCTCCGCGTGGGCATTCCCAACTTCTGCTGTCTCTGCACTGTCCCCGTGGGTCCTACCTCGTTAGTACGGGGCAAAGTTAGCACAGAGGTGGGGTGCACGAGGTCACAAATATCGGCTCGCCAAATCGCACGTTTACGTAAAAAAAAAAAACAATAATAAAAAATTGCTTATTGCAGTTGCAGTATAAGCGAACATCAGCGCAATCAAAATATGAATATAATTACTTGCATTACGCGGACGATTGTAAATCGATGAACAGGCGCTCCCGGCTTTCCGGAAACAGGTTGCCACGGCTGAAATAGGCGTGCGCATGCCGCCGGTGTGTACGTTCAGTATTAAACGGGCGGAGGGCCGTTTGATTAAACCAGTACAGTTTGTCGGTCACCGGTCACACGTCTGTGCAACATGGTCACCGGTTTGAGCAAGCGTGCGACAACTTTGTCCAAACGAGTGGCCCATTTGCCCAGACGAGTGACCCGTTTGCCAAAGGAGTGACCTGTTTGCCCAAATACGTGACCGTTACGGCTCACACGGGGGACCCTTTTGAGCCACACGGGCGACCCTTCTGACAAACTGGTGACCGGTATGGCTAAACTGTTACTAGTATCAACCTGTTTACTTTCATATAGATGCCAAATGTTTTTTTTTTTTTTTTTTTCAGTAGGGCTGTCACTGCACTGTCCCCGTGGGTGTCACCTCGTCAATACAGGGCAGAGTTAGCACAGAGGTGGGGTGCACGAGGTCAAGGCTTGGGTATTCCTAACTTGCGCTGACCGTGCATTGTCCTGTGGGTCCCACTTCGACTGTACAGGGGCAGGGTTAGCAGAGCTGGGCTCCACGGGGGCCCCGCGTGGGCATGCCCAACTTGGGCTACCCTTGAAATCTCTCCGTAGGTCACACCTCGGCTATACTGGGGCAGGATCAGCACAGAGGTGGGCTCCGCGGAGGCACCGAGTAAACACGTCCAACTTGGGCTGCCCGTGCAATGGCCTCGTGAGTCCTACCTAGGCTATACGGGGGCAAAGTCATCAGAGAGGTGGAGTGCACGGGGGCAAAGTGTGGGCGTGCCCATTTTGGACAGTTTGAGCGATTCCGAAAATGGCACTTTATTTCTGCTGATATTAATAATATTTCGAGCACGTTATAGAAATGTAATATATGAGATCGGATTAATTTGGTACCAAATAAGAGAGGATTGTAATATAAGGCGTGAGATTAAAATTGTTGGTTCGAAAAACGTTATTATAACTTCCTTTACGAAAATGTCACATCAACCAGTGTTGGACAAAATACTCAATAAAAGTATTTAAGTTAAGTTACTAAATACCTGCTTCATAAAGTATTTAAAATACTACTCAAGTTACTTTCAAATACTACTCAAGTTACTTTAAAATACTACTCAAGTTACTTTCAATATAAAGTATCTTGAGTAGAGTACAAATACTTAGAAATGTAATTCGATCACTGTTGAAGATACTTCCGCGTTGTGTAATTTGTATCGACGTCAGCGACAACGACAATTATACAACTGAGCAAATCTGGGCTACCAGAATGGTTTATTAGCACGCAACAACACAAAACGGAAAACGAAAATAAAAGTATCGTAGGGCTATTTATGCAGTCCAACAACAAGGAGCAGAATATTGTCACGAATGACAAATGATGAGGCGGCGAATACCTGAATAAACTAAACATTTAATGGGGCGAACTTGTGCCCAAAACAAAATAGAGAAAGGCTACCGTCGCATGTGTCGCTATCGGCGAAACAGCAGGATCGAGCGCTCGGGCGAGACTGATTCCGGATTGCCACGCGGAGCACCTTTTGTACCCGCGTGCGTTTCTGGAACATTCGGCGTAGAACAATCGTAACTCGATCAGACGACAAGGTTCTCGAACTTACGAGAATGTCAAGTTAAAAATAAATAAAATGGAGTCCGCTCCCTGGTATCGAACCTGGAGCCTCCGCGCGAGAGCCTCTGCGCGAGAGCCAAACGAGGTACTCATTCCTCCACGCGCTCGCTCGGCAATGCGCGTGGCAATATCACTGATAGATTTTACAAAACATTTCTGGCACAACAAGAAAGAGGTCGCTTTAGTTATTGGGGAAGAGATCAGACCGTGACGCCCCAAGCGGTAAACTTTAGTACTACATGGATGGGGTCACGAAATACAATGACTCAGCGCTCGGCTGACTTAACCGAACGCGATGTCAGCGTTCGCCTGGAGTTCGTGTTCTTTCTTCGATGAGGGGGAGGGGGCTCTCTTTTGTTGCCACTCCGGCCTGCATGAACAATGCAGCATGCACGGTGCCCACCTCAGCACAAAAGCCTAAGTGGGTCAAGCTCGCATCCTCTGACGACTGCTTTCGGGAGAGATCCTCCACTTAAAATCACTTCACTAATTGTTGGCATCTTTACATTACACTGTGGACTAGTGTACACCAGCTCGGAGCACTTGGAGCGAAAGCTTGCGCTGCAGAACCCAGGGATTCTGCAGCGCGAGCTTTCGCTCCAAGTCATAGATGCGACGAGTGACTTGCTGTGGATAAGCAATTTAGCCAGTGCAGTACAACCGGTTGTATTGCACTGGCTAAATTGCTTATCCACAGCGAGTCACTCGTCGCATCTATGAAATGGCTGACCAACTACACGCTGTATAAATGTCCACACAACCCCAATTATTTATTTTGGGCCTCTTCTTTTTCGTCATTCGCACGTTCTTTCTCCTTTGCGCTCCGCTCGGTCGCTGGCCGCCTGTTTTCTTTTCGTTGGACGTCGTTTCTCTTGTTTCTGCTGCGTGCGTGGTTACGGATAAGCAAAGGCGCCGTTGCGCCGTCGGCTGAGCCGTCGACGCCGCCAAGTCTTGACGGGGATGCTGCTCGTGTTTGTGCTTGGGCAGCCTGCCGAACGCCTTTGCCCGGCTTGGGGACGTCAAAGTGTCATTCATTATTAATTTCGTTGCAGATGCGTCATAAGCACGACAATAATACGACTGTATGCGTCGCCAGAGCCTTGGAATGCCTACTGCAGCGACCGCAGCCTTCGACGAGGATCCGTCCAGGTCATCGGACGGGCAGGGCTG
>JABSTQ010001201.1:0-57834 GCA_013358835.2 Ixodes persulcatus | reverse complement strand
GGCTCATAGGTTCATAACTTAACAAGGGGTAACAGGGAAGGCGTATGACGTCCACAACTTCAGACAGTATTCAATAGGTAGTGGAAAGTGCGCAATGAACCTCCCCCTCGCGATTACTTCAGGTACAACGAGGGTTCCTTGCGGTGCAGAGCAGTAATAATTAATTCCCGACACGCAACACGTAAGGAACTGAACCGATATAACTTTCTCACTAAAGCATACCCATCACTCACTCCGCTCCTAAATAATTAAACTGTCGTAATCATTGTGCTAAACCCAGAAAACACAGACAGTGTCGTTTGTGCAGCGCATCCGAAACCACCAAGGTATCCGCAACCAAGCATCACGCACGCACGACACGTTCTGTGCTCTCCGGGTTTAGCAGAATTATCGAGACTATTGTTTTTTTTATACCATTGATAATATTATCAGAATGCAATGCCACTCACCTGCAGGTAATCAACGGTGCTGTTGATGAATGTCCAGAAGAGTACGAGCTCTGTCGACATTGCGTCGGAAGCACGAGCCTCCAATCCAGGCTCAAGTGGAACTGAAAAATGTAAGATGCGTAACCATGAGCTTATATTGCTACCTTCGAAGATATACATTTTGTTCATGGTGCTTAATTATGCTTTTCAACTATCTCGTTTGAAAAAAAGCAATGATATTATTCAGGTGTTTCCTTTCCTTTTTAAATTTGCTAGTCTTAGCCTTACCAGCCCGCTAACGGCTGCTGCCGTCTGCAATGTTAATAACATGTCTTGGTCGTTTAAAACGGAATAGCCTTTGGCCTCAAATTCACATGCTGTGTTCGTGCTGAATTGTAAAAAGCCACACTTTTTATTGTTGGCTGCAGGGTTGCCAGGATTTAATTGGTTGTCATTTTAAATGCTGAAAGTCCACCTGAAATTACATATATATGGGTAATTTTTCATTACTAATAAAATAAGCAATTGCGTTCTTGCATTTGTATCTGTATACTTGAAATTTTCTCGTTTATGTCACTGATGTTTTATAAGTTCTAGTGTAGTAATTGAGAAACTTTCAGCCTAGAAATATGTTTTTTTAACAAGTTGGATAGTAGGTTTGGAGCTGAAGGTTACATTTCGTTTCGGACTAAAAAATATACATAACAACCGAACAATTGTCGCTTATTCTTCCTCGGCTGGAATATGATTGAATGTGCGTTTGATAATATAAAGCTTTTTAAAAGTTTGAATTTTGTAAGCGCAAGAAGCCATTTCAGTGAGAATCCTTATTTAAAATATAAAAGTTGAATTTTTCTATGGATCTGTATCTATTCACCGCGTATTTATAAAACAGCTTCCATAAATATGCACTTGGGAAGACACTTTTATATTTTTTTATGGGGGGGGGGGGGACGTTGATGAGATATAATATGTTCCGTGACAATACAATGGCGATTAGAGAAGCATTTTTGTCAAAGAGCAGTCAGTAAGTTTTATATTTAGTGTTTCTTCAACCTTATCACTGGGAAGTTTTATCAGACCACACCTACAATACCCCTACAATACATACAATCTCGATAGAACAGAATATAGCACAACACACATCAGTGGTGATACGCTAGCCCTGCCTGTACGTGGAGCAATAGCCTGTACTTAAAGTTTAAACAGTAATGCTGACAATTTCTTGAGTAGGCGTTCAACCAAAAAGCCGTTTTTTGTGCACATATTACAGCACCAGAAAAATTAATAGCTAAAATGATTTGTCCTTACCCTCTTTCCAAGTTGAAACTTCCGCTCTGGCAGCGGGCCCAGCTCGACGAGGCCATCGAGGTGTTTGATACGTGCGTGAACATAAATATCAAAGCTTGTGCCAGCGCTAAGGTTGGTTGCGTAGAGGTTGTTCTTATCCGTGTAGCTCTCGCGGCAGAACGACTCTTTCGCACAATAATGCACCAGGAAGCCGTCATAGTAGCTGCTGTCATCTTCGGGAAAGGTCCATGTTACTTCAAAAGAACTCGGGCTGTTCGAGGACACTCCGGTAATGACTGGTTCGGGGACGGCTGAAAAAATATATTTTGGCGGATCCGAATCAGAACATAAAATACCTTTCGTGATTAAAATATTCTCTGGCATCAATTACACAAAAGCTCCCAAAACCAACCAGCCCTAAAATTTATCAGTTTTTATTCTCTTCAATTTATTTCACTCTATGTGTATTCTTTAAAAACACGTCTAGATTCTAACTAGATTCTAGGTAAATATTATTTTTTAATCAGTTGATGATTCCTACAAAACTTGGTTCTGACTGAAAAATCAAATTTCAGAAAATTATCGCTTATGGTGGAATAGCTATTCAAACTATTCCACCTCAGCTTTTTTGACAAATATACAACACAACGCATCGAGCGTTTTACCCAATAGACGTGCGAAATAAAAATGTAAGTTTGTACAAAACAAATGTCTATAGCCACTTGTTTTATATAACCATTCCCCAATATTTCTTTTGTCGTTGACGTTGTCGTTGTTGTAATTGTAGAAGTAGTTCTGTACTGGGTTTCGTAAAAGCCTCAGTACAGAGCTTCCTCGGCTTGCGCAGAAAGAGCATATTCTATCTGAATTAGAAAAAGGAAATCGAGTCTTAGGTCTGTTTGCAGACTTTACAAAAGCTTTCGACCATATTAATCCCTAACCTCTCATACAAAAACTAGAGCGATATGGTATTCGGGGAATAGCGGCATCTCTTACTCGATCCTATTTATATTATCGTAGCCAAATTGTTACCTTGGATGGCTTTCTATCGGACCCTCCAAAAGTTTCTTCTGGCGTGCCACAGGGCAGCATTTCGGGCTTTTTCCTTTTCAATACGTATGTGCTTATATGATATCGTAAGTATTTCTTCTACTGATAAATTTATTAATTACGCAGTCGACACGAGTATACATTTAGTCGGCAAATTACCCGATGCAATAATTGCCCATTCAAATTCAACACTACTCAGGCTAGAATACTGGACAAAAGGTAATGGATTAAAAGTAAATGTTGAAAAGGCAAAAGCAATTTTATTCCGTGTTAAAAACAAGAATATAGTCACGAGCAAAACAATTATTATAAACTCTGCTCCTGTCGCGATCGTCACCTTTTTCAATACATTAGGCGTCATATTTCAGGAAACATTGTTTTGGAAGCATTATATATATTCAGTGATAACTAAACCATCGCAAACACTCGGCGTAGCATATCGAAATGGTTATATACTCCCACGTAATCATTATGATCTTATATGTAATTCACTATTTTCTTCAAAGCTCAACTACTTTAATTTAGTCTGGGTTTCGTCCACAGAAGTAAATATGCTGAAAATACATGTATGTTACAAAAAAGGTTTCTGAGAATGGTAGAAAAGGTACCTAATCACCATCACACACAATCCTTATTTATAAAGTATAATGTAATGCCGGTAACAAAAATATATGATTCCCGCCTCTGCAAGCGATATAAATATGAAACGAGAAATAACATTTTCCTCTTAAGAAACTTGGCAAAACTAAGAACATATGTTACAGTACACAACACGCGAAAAAATGAGCCCCGGAAAATTGACATCCGCAGAACAACATACGGTTTAGAAATTATACAAAACAAATTACCAAGATTATTAAATAAATTACGTAACAAAAGTATTCATCCGGAACATATCTCTTCTAAAGTACTGCGTAACTTTTTAGAATGTTTTGAACTTTTATAGTGAAAAAAGGGGGTATAACTTCGTTCCCGGAACTTCTATTGTTTCATTTTTTTGTTTGTTTTTTTTAATATTTTTTTGTGTGAATCAAAGGACTCGTCACTCTGTGACAATTTTATTTCTATTATGTACAGTTTATTATATTTTGTGTGTAAAAAGATTCATCACTCTGTGTCCATTTTTATGTACAGTTTATTATCTTTTTGGTCTTTTTTTATCTTTCTGTGTCAAAAGATTCGTCACTATGCTTCCACTTTTATTTCTATAGTTCCTTATTTGTGTTATCTTTGCCCTGAAGCTGCCAGTATGGGGGCCTTCGGCTTTGTCAAGCTGTCTATCTGACAGCTTTTTCTGCACACTTCTTGCATCATGTATATTTTGGTGTAAAATAAACAGTATTATTATTATTTGGGGCAAGTAGTATTTATTTTACAGGCTTCAACCATTACATGCCTAATAGGCCAATATGTGCTAAAATATATAAAAATGTTTCTTTTTTTGTTTTCTACTTTTTTCTTACCATTTTGACATACTGATATTTGGGCGTGCCAGCTGCCATCCTTTAAACAATTGGTGTAATATCGGCATGCCAGTTTTGGTATGGCGAAGCGTGAGCCTCAACTGAATAGCCAAGCAGCTGAGTTGTAGAGGCGTAAGTGTGGCCAAACTAAATTGTAATGTAAGCATCCCTGCCTCAACACTTCCCAGCCACTAACATTAATAAGATTAAGAATGAAAAGTCAAAAACTACTCAAAGCTCAGAATTATATAATTTTTCAAGAAGATTACACAATGGTCAACATGTCTTAATATGACACTGATAATCTAAACCTAAACAGACATGTTTTTGAGGAGAACAAAAATTGTATGTCGCATCTTCAAGCGGCACTTGAAAAATAATTGTTTCTACGAATGTGCGTGTATCGCCCTCGACAATAAATGGTTCATTTTACAGCGAAGCTGTTTATAGCTTGGGTTCCGTTGATTTTTCGTGTACGTGAGCAAACACTCTACGCTCGCACCGCCGCAAGCCTTCCCCGTATAAAAGATTCGAAGTAAATAACCAAAATAAAGCGTTGACGAACGCGCGTGCAAGATGCCGTTTGTTTTAGGCTTTGGCTTTAGAACAGTTACTACTGCAGACGCCGGCACGTGTGGCGCGTGGAACACCATCCCCTGGATTCTCCTTGATACTTCGGCAATTTAGCAGCAGGTCCATTCAGTAGATTAGCTATCAATAGGCACCATTTTCAAGATGAGTAGACTCTCAGGTAGATAATAGAGGTTTATTAAAGATTTGCCGCTGTGCGACCCGCGGCGGCCATGTCTACGCTCGCACCGCCCTCTCTTTGTCGTCGTTCAAAGCTCTTGTGTGCCTAGTTTTCTATCCTTCCACTTTCCCGGGGTGGCGGTCCCGGCGCGCGTGTCTACTTTCCGCAGGGTGGCGGTCCCGTCGCGCATGTCTGGTTTCCTCCGGCACCTCGGGGCGGGTCTGTGTCGTGTGCTAATCAGCTTCGCTGCTCATCCACCTACACATAGTGGAATCGTTCATGATTGTTTACAGAAAGAGAGCCGGATATGTTTCGGGAACACGTTTCAAAACACCGCCCTGCAGATATTTTTTACTTCTCTCGCAGAGTAAGAATTGTTCCTTTTCTAATTACACAAACTATATATATATTTTATTAATATCAGGCTTTAAACATTATCAAAAAGTGCCATTTAGAAACACCTACATATAGTGGATCGAACGCGTTACAGCACATGGAAAAAGGAAAGGGAGACAGCGGGAAATAAGCTACCAATATTTGAATAGTGCACGCGGGTGGAGCATATACATTTCAGCAGGGATAAATGCAAAAATATCAAGAGCCTACCTATAGGCTTTGTCATGGCCCAGGTGGTCAGTGCGTTGCTGCATCCGCTTGAAGAAGAGCAGGCTTCTACTTCTACCGAGCAATTTTGGGACGCTGGCAGTTTATCCACGATGACGCTGCGCACAGAAGCCGTGCCCCCTCCGTCCACAACAATGGGGGCATGAGTCCTCACGAAAAATCTTGGTGCTGGAGTAGTCTGCAGGAAGCACCATTGCAAACGTAAAATAATTGCAGAAAGCACTGAACCTACCTGACATCGGTATTGATAATCTAGGCTCTCATTTATTATTTGAAAAGGACGAGCACATTATTAATATTTTGTAAATTATGAAAATCAAATGAGCAGCCCTGTGTGGATTCACAGCACACTCACAGTTATGCGCGACTCCAACTAATATAGGTGGCGTCACTCATTTTCCGAAATGGCGGTTATAGTGAAGGTCGGAGATGCGTGCCGCTGTTGAGCCTGTCTATAGTGTGCTGGCTTCGCACAAATTATATCTGGTAATACGAGAAAGCTGGGGTGTTATGAGCGCATGTCACCTCTTTATCCTGAAAACAAAAACGGTGTTTAGCGTAATAATTACGCAAGGATGCGCGTTTTAATTCTGGAGCGAAACCGAAACAAACCTCTATTTTGGATTTAATTTCTCGATATGAGTCTTAATTTCGGATTCTTTCATAAATCAAGATGTGTCTCACATCGTAATTATTTAGTTAGAGAAGTTGTTCGCGGAAACTCTATTTTGTGACATACATGTTCGATCCAAGTTGATATCTGTAGTTGTTGTAGTTGTTGAAAAAATCAGTGCTGATATTCGTGCGTTCTCGCTGCCTTTTCTCGCTCAGATAATTGTCATGAGAAATAATTAACTGCGGGCCTTTTAATGGGTTTTTTGGGTATTTAGGTGATTAATTCAGTTAACATTATTCCCAGCGCAAGAATAATAGAATAATTCAAATTGTTACTATATGTCCACAAAACGTATAAATTGATAAACGATGTTCTCACTACAACAACCCAAAGACGGAATCCGAGTCAGACAGCTGAAGTGTGTGTGTGTGTGAGTGTTTTATAGCAACGCGTGACGCATAGGCGAGCAGTTCCGCCGTGCCCGCTGAGCAGGAGAATCGGGGGACCCTCACTAGAGCGCTTCCCGTTTCCGCCGCGGGAGGGCGAGCGTCGAGCTCGAGACGCGAATAGCTGCGACATCTTTTTGGACCCTAATGTATATTTCTATATTTTGGAATCATGTACTTTGCATATTACGTAGAGGAACCGTCGCAACTGTCTGCTTAAAGACTAACACTCATTTGTTTTGTACACACAGAAGCCCTCTAACGGAAGCGGCGTGAGAAACAGGTGGCACGATGTGATGTACCGTATTTACTCGAGTAATAGCCGCACTATCTATAAACAAGGCCCTTCCGTCTACTTTCCCACAGAACACATATACAACCAATCATTGCGTAGCGCATAAATAACATAGCGAATAACCAAATCGAGAACACGATTCTCCATACAAATGCAATCTTCACAGATAGTATCTTCGCACGAAAACATTATCTCTGTCTTGTAAACAGCTGGAATCATTCTGTCGATCACGGTGATTGGTAATCTGCGTGCTCCGTGGAAAAGCGAACCCTCAGGTTTTTTTTTCGTAAACAGTGCGGCTATTCCTCGAGTAAATAGGTATAACTGCAACAGCGGCCATGAAGTAGGCGCCTTGAAGCAGCCAGCGTGGATCTAGAGCCATAAAAAAGACAACAAGCTGGCGTGGACCTATGCGCAGAGGAACTGAGGGAAAGGAGGAGACGAGAGGGGACGTCAGAACGCCGAGCTCTGATTGGTGGGATTAGTGGGTAGACCAAAAGCCAGCTGCCGTTGTACCCTCCGCACTGGTCGAACGCCGGCGTTCGAGGATATAACGCGTGCGACGAGTGCAGTGGACTCAAAGGTAGCTAGCTTCAGGTTCACCCACTAATCATTCCGACCAGAGCTCGGCGTGCTGACATCCCCGTGCGCTCTTGTCTCCTCCTCTCCCTCAGTTTATCGGTGCATAGTAGCGCGGTCGTTCCACAATCAGCGGACCCGGCATTGACTCCAGTTAAAGCCGCAGCAAGATTTGGAGAGTTTGTTTTTCAAGCTCTCAGCGATATCGACGAAAGACGCCCTACATCGTCCTTTTTGGTGGGGGAAAGGGCCCATAAAAGGTACCGCTTCAGAAAGCGATCTTGATCCCTATCACGATCATATTTACGAAATGTTGGCGGTTAGATATACTGATGCGTCGCTTTCATCGTCGACACAAGTAGTTTAATTAAACAGGAATGAATAAAAGTATAATTTAAAATAATATGTAATGGGAATATACGCCAAAAAAAAACAAAAAAAAACGAGGACAAGAAGATGAGTCGCACATTGCGGGGTGTACTCCCTTTCCTCGTTTTTTTTTTTTCTTTTTTTTTGGGGGGGGGGTATATCTATAAGTCAGAATCATCTAGCCCAATTCGCAGTCTTATTAGAGCAATACTAAATACCCATCCGACAAGGCAGTTTTAGGCCACTGCGATAGAAATGCTTTGCTGAGACCTATTTTTCTAGGGGTGAGAAAATAAAGGAACCAATGTTCTTACCTCTCTAAAAAAACACGCCGAAGACACTTAAGTTTACTTACATGTAGGAATGCGAAAAGGTTCCTACATGCAGCGCATTCCTACAAGCAGTGCGCCACGTCTTCCTTTTGCACAACGCGCTCCGGCGGTGACATCACGCTCTCCCACTCCGCAGGCGCGGCGCCCCCGCCGGCTTCACGGCTTCCGTGACGAAGCATCTGTGTGGCTGTGCTTTTCTTTGTGTTTTATTTCTGAGGAGCGTCCGCTTTGAGCTTGAGCGCCCCCGCCGGCTTCACGGCTTTCGTGACGAAGCATCTGCTTTGCTGTGCTTTTGTTTGTGTTTTATTTCTGAGGCGAGTCCGCTTTGACCATGGGCGGCGCGTGCTTGATGACGTATTTTTATGGCCATCTTTCGGGGACAACGCCGACGTCTTTTCGCGCAGTGAGACATATAAGGCTTTCACCTTAAAAGTGTATATCGCCAAAGGGCGCTTAGCACCTCTGCATCGACTGCCTCGGCAATCGGGGCTTTCATATTGTGGGAGATTGTTCCTCGCGTCGCTACCTTTATTGGAATTAAATTGTTTTCATAATGTACATGTAGTTTAAAATTTCAAGAAATCGCCCATCAATTTCGATGTACAGCTATACGGGGAGAAAGTTGGTCTACTTCTTGCGCAGTGGGTGCAATGACATCACAGTGCCGAGCTCGGATTGGAAGAAGAGTGCATAGACCCAAAGGCTAGCTGCCTTTTCTCTACTCGCTATATCCCTTCATACGCAGCGAGAAAGCTCGTCGTTTGCACCTCGCATGGAGGGGGCGGTGGCTGCAGGCCGGGTCAGGCGTTGGGGTAAGAACATCTGCTCAGCTGGCCCTAGCAATGACTCTCCTAACTTTTCTACAACTTTCAGAACCCGACCCTCTCTATACGAACGGGAACATAGCCTTAGCTAGCGGGAAAAGGATACACCTTGAGGCGGGTACGTTGTTTTTTGTCGACGAACGACTACCAGACGCGCTCCAACGAACGAGGAAATCACTGCCGGCCTAAACGTTGTTTGCTCTCTGCAGCGCCCCAACCGTCGAAACGCAAAGAGCAGCTGCAGGAATGGAGCCTTATTCTGTTCGTCGTTCACGAGTTCACTGCCACTCCCACGCGCGAATTAACTCTTCTAGGTGAGCTATCTGCCCGAATAGTTAGTGATAACTCAAGAATACCAAAGGAGCTCCGCCCGCGGGCGTTATGCGTTCGCTTAAAGTTTCTGTCTGTTGGAAATTCAGTGCACCATCTATCGGGTTTTTGCGGGAGTTGAGGATGCGATGATCGTCGCTGATTGAGCGAGAATAAATTGCGAGGTGGCGGTTATGACACCTGCATGTCATAGCACAATGCAAACAAGGCGGCCGAAGATCTCGTATCCCAACGAGAAGTGAGCCCCAAAGAGGCACTATGGCTGTATCGTAAAATGTACTTGAGCTCAGCCCAGAGCGAAAGGTTTGTACCCTGGTGTTCACAAAACTACTGAAGTTAAGCGTCGCTCTTTCTGCGTTATCACGTGATATGACCCGCGGTAGTAACTCCAACTTACTATAGGAGGATTCGGAACACTGCCAATGCATGCCTTCGTGCGCGGTAGTACGAGCCAATGCCTCTTACCTCGCTAACCGTGCAACTCATCGCGGGGATTATGCGCGGCAATGATGCAAGTTTCGCGAATAAATAAATACTATTTTAAAGGCGATTATGAAGCAGCCTCCATTTATTATACTCCGTTCCACGCTAAGTCCGGGCGCAGCGGACCCTACGACCCGATGGAGCTAATCAAGCGGCACCAAAAGTGCAAAGTCACGGCGCTCGTCTTCTTTCTGCGTTTCTTATCACCGACTAAATTAGGCGCAACGAATACGCCGTAATACGCCGTGATCCTGCACTTTGTAACGCAGAATAATGTTTATGCGCTGGATGCCCCGGAAAAGGGTAACGCTCGAGTGTGACGAAAAAGCGTGACATGCAGGACGAGGCAACATAAAGTTTGCATAGCACATAGCAGGCAGTGCATAATCAACGAAAGCAGATAGAAGACAGAATTAGTGATACTAATTAATACACAAGCGTAGCTAGTAACAACCAATAAAAACCGGGGAGATCCACAACTTGCTATTGTTTCTACAAGACCCCCTTTGACGTCCCGCCACGTGGTTCTCATGGCCGCCACTCGCGGCTGCAGGTCGGGAAATATGCTACTTTTTGCCTCGCGATTACGCGGCGGAATCGCAACATTTCAAAGGAAGGATATCTGTTTTCTGTCTTTTGTGACAGGATGAACAATGTCAAGAGTAGAAGATGCAAATTCTTTCGACGTTAAAATCGTTGGACAGCTCCTTTAAGCTAAAATGAAGTATGGAAAGAGGCAATGGGAATGTGTTAACGGCGGTGGAGCCAGCCGCAGACACCGAGCCGCGGGACCACGAGGCGGTCACGAAGCCACGGAGCTGGCGAAAGTTACACGACGTCGTTTCCTTCGCTGCAGCGACCGCCGAATTTCAGAGGGCAGTCCTGGACGTGACGAGTTTCAAGTGTGTTATTAGCGCTCCGCAGGCGACGAAATTGCGGCATTACCCAATAAGAACGACAAAGAACGAACCACAAAGCGAGAGGCGTGAACACGATAAGCCACGTCCTTCGTTTGTTCAGATGGCAGTTTTTCGCACGCAAAAGCTTCCTCTGGAAATTATAACGACGCACTAACTGCGTTCGGTATCCTAATGAGAAATTAAGTGTACTTACAGAGATGTAGTTTCTCCTGCCGTCGTAGTAGTCGTAATTGTTTCGATTACTGTCAGGTTCGAGGGATCTACCAAAATGTGGATTTTCATGGTAGGAGGTGACATTCACCTGTAAAAAAGGGACACCAGTCTCAAAAGGTATGCCTCATTGAAAACATGAACTATGTAGTAGAGACCTATTTTATTCTACGCAGAGCTAGTTTTATAAGTTTCATTAAGACCAGGACAGCGAAAGCAACCAAGACGTCGGTGACAAAAAGCATCACAATAAGGAGTTTGGAGAGAACCACGTACGGAAGGACCAGTAACGACCCGTAATGAGCAAGTATTTTCCCTGCAACCAACTCAACCCACCTTCCTTTTTCCAAGGCCGACCTATTCGCGCATAGCTTCAGCAGATATTTTTTCAACAATTCCTACTAAAAACATTCTCTACTCACATATACGACCCTGCCATATTCCATAGTGCCATACAAAATATATATATCGAGAGAAATATCAGAACATGGAATGTCTTCTGAACAGGATATACAATTTTAATTGGACCAAGAAAACATCTCCTACCTTAAACACACAGTATAGACATAAAATATACAAAATATCGCCGGTGCTGCACATTACATCTACTTAATTAAAATATTCATGATAACATTCTTAAAGAGATCGGCGAGACAGCTGTAGATCTTGAATCGCTTGTTCCAAACGACTGAGTCGAGTCTCCATATTGTTTTCCGCAGATCGAGACGGAGGGCTTGCCGCTTGGTGTGAGGGTCTGGACGTGGCGGAGATTGAGGGAGTGGAGTACTCTCTCACCCTATCTGTCAAGTTCGCCAATTGATCCAGGGGCATGTCCTTGGCCGCTGCCAGAATGGGTACCATGCTGTGTGGCAAGCGCTGCAAAAATAGCTCACGGAGGAGCGATGTATCGGCGTCAGTAGTCACCTCACCCATAAGTTGACGCATCCGGCGCAGTAGCTGAGAGGGAGGTTGATCGCCGAGCTCCTCCATGTTGAGTAGGTGTTGAAGTCGGCTGCGCTCTGACGGGGTCTTCCGGGATAGAATGGCTGCCTTAAGAACGTCGTACTGGTTCGATGCGGCCGGAGCTGCGAGGATGTCTTCTAGCTCGTCGGCAAGTTCGGCTGGCAGCGACGAGACTACGTGGAGGTACTTCGTTGTTTGTGAGGTGATGTGATGAACCTGGAATTGTGCCTCAACCTGCGCGAACCAAACCGTAGCGTTCTTTGCCCAAAATGTCGGCAGCTTAATTTGGAATGCCACCAAAGATCCCGATGAAATTGCTTCCGTCGCAGGCGATTCACCGTCAGCCAAATTCATCCTTGAAGAGGGTGAAGAATCGTGAAGGAGTCGTTCGTCCGGGTCACCAATTTGTCGGAGTTGAAATGTTCAACGGGACGAATTCAAAGGATGACTGTCTTCGAAATACCTCGTAGGTCTAGTGTTTATTTCCTCTTCTTCTGTCGCCCGTTTGGGCTAGCGCGTGGCCTCCTGTGCAGGCCTGGCTTGCTGTTAGGCTCGCCTCGGCCTATGTCGCCACATACTGATTAACATAGACAATTTTTATTCTATTGCGAGACTCCCAAATTTAGTGCAATCAATGACGAATAATTATACGGAACTCCATGATAATTTCGCAAGTATCAATGGCTGCGCTCCCATGCCTGATGTGACGTCACACCAGGCTTGCATTTGTCAGGTGGCATATGCCTCATACCTCCGTGGGAACACAGTGCTTCCGACGCACCGCAGAGTTCCATTCTACTCCCCACTCTAAATCTTGCGGAGAAGTGTGGAGCGTGACAACCGCACAACGAGTCCCCTTTCATTCACAAAAACATTTCTAGGGCAGCAACGAGGTTGAATCACGTCATAGCGTTCACGCGGAGGACGAAAATTGAAGTTCGCTTCAGTTCGGCGCGTTCTTTGAGTTATGTTACGTCAGAGTCTCCGCCGCTCTGAAGGTGGAAGAGGAAAACGCCGTTTATGCGCGCTTGGTTTAATATGCAAATATTCATCCAGGGAAGAACACAAAATTCAGATTTGTCGTGGAAGATGCTCATTCAGCCATTCACAATAAAGTTTCAATGTTTTCTTGAATACAAAATTTTACCGGACGATCCCTTTAATGACAAATGGATGAAAACAATTCAATTTGCGTCCCATCCGGCAGAAAATATGTGGTAGACAAGCATGGCCAAACATCCAATTGACCTGTGCGTTTATCATTGAGAACGTGCATATAAAATGTTTGGCTCTTTCATATAAAATTTCGGGATGAGGTTCATATAGGCTACATGATGTTTTATTAGGGATATATTTACTCACCCGAAAGAAGTCAGCAGGACCGGACACGTTCCAGCTAACAAAAAGTTCGCCAGAGCTAAGTGAGTTTACAATGAGTCCTATAGGATCTGAAAAACAAAAATGTTAAGCAGTGCCCGATTTGTTTTGACTCCTTATGTTAATTTGTCTCCGCAAATTGAGATACAAGCTGTAGTAACTAAACGAAAGAGCCTGCAGTACACGTACATTATACGACAGAAAGAGAAATTCTCAGAGAGTCTAACAAGCTGAGACATCATGCACAAAATTCAAACCATAAAAAACAAACGTGAGTCTAACTGAAATGGCCGATAGAATCTCAGGCAACATGAAAAATGCTTAATATTTGAGGTTGCCAAAAATGGTGACACATTCTGCTCATTTCAGCATTTAAATATCACACCTTTCGAGTGTAACGGCCTGCGAGGTTTAACTATTGGCAGCTTAAATTTTCTACCGATAGAATTATTGTTTTTCACCATAAAAGTTATATTGTGTCCAGCAGATGTAGACACTCGCTGTAAAATGAGTGAGAAAATTGACATATGCGCTTAGCAAGCTAGAATGCTCATGAAATGTGCATTTTAGCGACCTTGTAAAATTTTAAGGCGTAGCTTCTTTTCTCCGGAAAGTGATAGCATCCTTGATAGTTTCAACGACAAGCGCCGACTCATATAACCATGCTACTCATTGAATAGCGTGTAGCACACTGATTGAGAAAACGTTACTGAAAACAAAGAGAGAGACTAGATTTCAGAGGGGTAACTCATACAAATTAGAGTAGCGAACATCTGTGCATATTGCTGGCTCATGCGCATGCGCACATTGCTGCGTGGCGAGGTAGATAGCGGGAGGAGACAGAGCAATGCCTGCAAACGCTTGCGGACGACCGACCGATGAGCCTCTTCCTGGCAGCATGTATAGCTAACGAGGGTCAGAAACCACGCGTTCCCAATCGAGCGAGTGAATGCACTTTAAAATCAATGCTCTAAAGGAAGAGACAATGCACCTACAAGCTGATGACACATGTGCCCGGAAAACGTGCGCTGTCCTTTCGAGCGAACGCGTTTGACTTTGTTTATTTTCGCTCAGTCATTAAAATCACCGGCGTTCCCGCATTACCATCATAGGAAGGTTAGGTTACTCTCTAGTGACCTTCAGTCTGTTTGACCGCCGATGTAATGGCATTTTTAATTTACAAAACGTTGTCCCATCATTTGATGGGAGTGCCAAACATTGCTCTCTACAGTTCTCGGTCGTCCCACGCCACCGGCCGTCGTTTAAATTTACTAAAAGGCTGCTCTCACTTTCCGCAGGAATTGAAGTTCCTTTAAAAGGCTTTCGTGTCGACTGACTGCGTTAAGATCATTTATGGCTGCTGATGGCAATATGGTTCCTATGGCAACTGAAGTCCGAGCGTAGCCTATGAATGTAATGCAAGAAATCGCATGCCACTTGATCGTACTGAAACGTTAGCGCCTGAACCTGTCGTTAGCCGTTTTTTTTAATTGCCGACAGATCCTGCGATTGCTTTTAAAATAGATACTGTGCGCATCTTTCCTTTGTGGTACCTTGCTATGCATACACTCTGAAGTAGCAGGAATGTGTCAGCAATAACTTTGGGTGAAGTTGCTTGCGTTTCATTTCGTCGCAACCAAATTTAGACACAACTATAAATTTGACCATTATTCTATCCCGTAACACATTGAGAGCTAAGAAATCAATACTTCAAACAAGACTATTTCCCGGAAAGCTCTGGAAACTGGGAACTCTGTTGTAGGAGAAACAAAGACTGCTTTATTTATGCGTCTGCCCTACTCACCCTTCGGTATGGTGGCTACAACACGAAAACTTGCCGGACCCAGAAATGTGACGTTATGTCCTTCTGCGCTGTTTTCTGCTGTAACGTACAACCCGTACCTTACTCCAGGTTCTAACGACAAAGTTACATTCATTCCATCCGGGTCGTGGGGCCGTGTTGACGGTATGTCAAGTTCGATGTTTCCAGCAACTCCACTCCGTGGATCTTCGGGTTCCCATCGAACGTGATATTTGAGCGGCAATCCATTCCAGCTAATTGGATCCACGATGCGTAAATTGAGCTCTTCTTGTCCGGCTGAGATGATCTGGATTTCACTGGGTGCCAAAGGAGCTACACGAAACAGCAAGACAACTTCATCTAGGTAGATGCAAGCAGTACTTGCAAGTTTATACAGGCTTTTATTTCGACACATTTAGAATTATTTTTCGCGAGAGATATACGAGGATCGGCACTCATGTGGCACACGCAGGTATAATTTAGGCATAGTTCATCATTGGCCACTTAATCAAAGCAGATCCCTAATCTGAAAAGCTCTCAGCAAAATATGTATTTTTAATATGTTTGCGTCACCTTAACTTTTATTAGAACTTTTTTTTTTCATTGCCCATTTAGTTTGTTTATTTCTTAAAAATTGCATCACCATTTGTTACTTTTTTTTCAAGAAAACGGAAAGCCAGGAATAGTGTTTAAAAATAATGACATACATTGCAGAAGCAATTTTATATATATATATATTATTACCAGAGATTATATTTCAAGCTTATGTACCTAATGAAGCTATTACGCACTGAATGTTAGGTAACATAATTCGTTCACTTCGGGTATTATTTCTATAGCGCAGCTCTTGACTGAGTAATTCGAGATAAAATTAATGTATTGCGCAATTATTTGTTGTCAACCAAGCTATTTGTCTTATTTGCAGAGTGAAATGAAACATAAAATGGCAGTATGAGTTATCAAATGAATTTCTCTCCAAACGTGTCGATTGAATAATAATGGCATAAAATAGGTAGTTTAAGAGATCGGCAGTTAATTGTAATAGAAAAAAATTTGCTCCCCTATAAAAATTTATCACGAAAATTATTTGATCAGATATAAGACAATATCTGGGCTGTCTCCTTGTGTTTTGTTATCAAGCAAAATGAGACCAAATCCGGCATGGCCTATCTCTAAGAAATATGTTTAATTACAGTACAGTAAAGTAATTTTGTTTTTATCGAGCACAAAATCACCGAGAATGTGAACATAAAATTTATGAGAGCACTTACCGTACGCATACGTCCGCAGTGTCACGGTTGCTGCTCGTCCTATTCTCATTGGGCGATCAGTGTTTCTGTTGTTAGGGTAAAACCTTCTCAGAGTAATGTTGTATTCGGTCCACGGTTTCAGACAGGATAGATTGTATGTCGTGAGAGTTGGTTCCAAAATCTTCTGGAACGTGTGGCCCAGGGACATTCCGGTAAGAAAGTAGCCGCTGAGTTTTAGAGGAACTTCTCTATGGCCAGTCAGCGGGAAACCAGATGACCACGTGAGAAATGCAGAGCTGTTTGTGATGTTACTTGCGGTTATCTTGAATTCCTGCCGCAAATATGCTTCTGGGGCTACTCGTTGTGAAGAAAAAAAGGCGAATTCATGATGAATGTTTTGAGTGTCTAATGTTCAGAACGTAAGGTCGCAAGTGAACTGGTGTATTCTGAACATATTAGAGCAACCGGAGGCTGCGGAAATATGAAAGTTGACACCAAGAGAAGAGAAGATAGAAGGGTTCTGTCCACAATAAAGTTTATCTGTGTTTGAGGCGTTCATCTTCTGTCGTTGTGAACTTTCGCGTTTCCTCAGTCCCGGGTTACTTCGTAATGTTCTTATGTTATTTTAGATATCTTCGAATTGAAAATACTATTTATGAGATATTCATGAATGACCTAAATTGAAGTCACATATGACTTATTTTCAGCTACTTGCTAATTTCTGCTTTGTGCTCCTTGAGCATGATAAAAATTGGGCTTGGCCTGGAAAGCGTGTCGACGGTGAAAAACAGAATAGTTTAACCAAACCTTCCGTTCAGAATTTAGGCTATACAAAATATTTGGCGTACGCCACCCACGTATCACAATAGAAATTTCTAGATGAAGGCATTTTTCTGTTGATATCTCCTCTGGTTGATTGTTTGGTCTGGGGGGCTATGTTGATATGTAAAGTTTTCTGCCCTCATAAGCAAACGTATGCGTTACTTTAACCTTCATAAAGGTAAATATCTGCTCTTCCTTTCAGACGAAACGCGGCAGGAAGGTATGTTTAATTGAGCTTTAACCCTGCCCTTCACCTGAGCCACTGTAAAATTGAGAAAAGTACCGAAGTGATACCGAATATCTCCCGCGCAGATTAATTGCTCGTGCGCAAGCGTGCGCTACTGGTTGGCGAGGATAGAAAGCGGATTGGCTTAGCAGAGTTTGAAAACGCCTGCAGTGACCACTGCAGATGTCTCTAAATTACCAAGGCAAAAAGATGACCGTACAACACAGAAATGATATGTATTTTTCTGCTGTCTCCTTTTATTACACTTTATTTTACCGCAGCCGACACAACGAGCTCATGGGACTAATCCAACGAGATATAGGGCCTTAGAGCGATAAACTCGCAGCTGAAAGCGGCCCCCAATTGGCCGCAGCCATGTTGCACATTTTTGACCACTAGACACGTGACTGTACCAAATCCTGAGGGTTTTGCGCTAAACTGAGGCGAGATTTGTATTGCGATGGCCGTAAAAGACACGATGATCTATATTTTCAATACTGTTAGCCCCAGAGATCAGTGTCTAGTGCCGACAAAAGCCCAAATGACAGCACCGCGGCCGACGGCGTCTAGCGGAGTGATTGCGAAGCTGCCTGAGTTTTTGACGTAAGAGCACATTTTGGGACTTAAAACAAACGAAACATTACTCATCTCGTCGGTTCTGTTATTAAATATCAATGATCAATTATTTGTGGGCGGTACTTTGTTAACATTTAGACGTAAAACTATAGGGTCACGTGTCTAGTGGTCAAAAATGTGCAACATAGCGCCGGAAAATTGGGGGTCACTTTTGCCTGGTGAACGAGATAGCTGTTTGTAGCTCTAAGCCCCTCTACTTAATGCCCCTGAATAAGAAATGTAGCGACATCTTCTCCCTCCTCCTATGATGTGCGCACCTTTTATCTTTATGTTTTGCCTTTTTACACCCGCGCGTCTGCTGTAGCGCCGCCTGGATCGGCCCAAGTTAGCAGATGGCCTTCCTATACTTGAGTCAGAGCGCAGTCAATGGCTGAAAGATGCGCAAATACATGCATACAGGCGAAAAGCGCACTGTCACGGTCTACCAGCCTTGAAGAATGTGCTCAAAGAAAGACGATGAAAGCCATGACTTTGCACAGTCGGCGTTACTTGATTGGCGACATGAGCTCATAGCATGCACTGCACTCTGACAGCATAGGCATTTTTGCTTCTTCCTCCTCCCTTGACGCGCACACCTTTTATCTCGATGTTTTGCTTTTTTACACCCACGCGTCAACGGTAGCGCCGCCTGGATCGGCCCAAGATACCAGGCGGCATTCTTCGAAGGATGTCGCTACTTTTCCGTATAAAGGGGCTTTACCTCTACTTCGTTGGACTAATCATACAACTTGAAAAGCGCACCAACGCAGTGTTCGGCACGTTTCTGTTAATGTTCTATTATCGTTGAAGGGTAGGTTCAGTGACTTGCGCTCTTGGCACCGTTTGATTGGCCCCCTTAGCTCGTAGCGTCGGCAGCGTCCGGACATAGGGTGAAACGAAGTATATTCTCCGTTTTGTCCACAATGAAAACAGAGAACTTTCACCTTCGGTTAAAAGGACTCAATTCGCAACAGCAATTAAGTAAAGAAAATTGAGAAACTCACCACAGATATCAAAGTTTTCTTCCATATGACTATGCTGGTAACATTCATGTTCTCCGTTACAAATGACGGTACTTGGCCAGACCTCGTTGACACGCGGACAGTGAAATGGCTTTTCTTCAAAACCTAATTTCCCTGAAAATGTGGCAGACAACTGTTACACAATTTCCATTGGCAATTTGTTTCTTTTTTAATTGAATTGAATTGGTTTAATTTAGAAACTAGGTCTAGGGCAACAGGGCAAAAGGCAGATTAACTCTGCCTGGCGTGGCCCTATCACCCGTTTATACTGCTCAGCAGGCGAAAACAAAAACAATAAACATAAAGAAGTACAAGAAGATACAATAGCGCATCAACAACAATCAACATAGCATATTTCGTCCATAGCCTATACAATGGTTAGTGCACTTAACATTTTGCAAATAAATGAAACAGTTAATACAAATCATACGCAATGAAAATACAATCTAGAAGTATTTACCCAACGTGACATGACAGAACGTACCGCTTTATACTTATTTCAAAGTTTTGTTTTGATGCACAATCTAAGATTATTTCCCTAACCGCAGGATGTTTAAGAAATCAGGTATCAAGTATGCTAATTGGTGATGTCCATAATTTGTCCTAGACCAAGGTATTCCATAGGAACCGTGTCGTAAATTGTATCGTGTATTACTAGGAAGAAGTGCGAAAAAAAACAAAAACGGGTGGGGTGATTGATTATTTTGTTTTAGATATACCTTGAAAGTTTAAGAAGGAATAGCTGACTAATGATAAGAAAACTGCATTTAAAAAAGATCTGCGCTGTGTGGTCAGTACGCTGAAGGTTTTCTATACGACGTACTGCTTTTTTCTGCAAAAGGAACAACCTGTGAATATTTGTTTTAGTTGTTTAACCCCAAGCTAATAAACAGTAATGGAGATGAGAGTACACTAAAGTATAGTACAACTGACGTTTTAGCCAGCATAGAACCAGCAATCTAATTTTGTATAAAATACCAATAGTTTCTGAGATGCTTGCATGCATTTTATTTATATGAGGTGTCCAGCCTAGATTTTCTTCAAGAATAACTCCTTCAAAAAGAACTTCAAAAAGAACTGCGCAATGTTCAAACACGGCGCTCATTAAAAAAACACTACACAATTTTTTTCTAAAAATGATTTTTAATGCATGTATTTAAAACAAATTACCACGAAAATATTTTTTCTCATGGACATATTTACGTTATTAGACAAAATTTAGGTGGAGACGGTGGAAGCTGCAGCCCGCTAAGCCCAGCCCCATGCTTACAAGGTGCGTACATTTCTTATTGGCAGGAAAGATGATTGACGTGTGACCTGTTGGCTCTAAAATTGTATCTCCGTGCCGTAATAGTATTTTATTCGTGATTTTTTATTTATGTCTGAGAGACATAATTTAGATAGAGTCATTGTTGTTTGAAAAAGTTCCCCAAGACTGCCTTTTTCGCATTTGTGTGAAGCGATGATAAACATGACTACCGGTGTCTGCGGAGTACGTGCTCAACGAGCTAAGCTCGTCGAGTTCGTCTATTTTTACAAGTGCGAGTCGTTTTGTGTTCATCGATGTGTTCAGAGGAAGATCTCCTCAACCGAGATAGTTTGCAACAAACAACTATCAAAAGAACGTGTCTTCAGAAGAGCTGTACGGGTGCCTGTTTCCGTAGCGGGGCCGCCCTAAGCCTTGCGTCCCACGTCGAGTATTTCCCACGATCTGGATTGATTTGTTCATTTACGCGTGTTGATGCTGAATAAACATGTTGGTTCCCGTAAAAGCGGCCCCGCTGCTCTGTGAATTCTGCAAATGTCATAATTGCAACCATGGTTTAAATACCAACTCTACCGAAAAACCCAGTATAACTTTTCGCGATCTGGATTATGGAACTGGAACTCTATCTGAATTCTACCTGGATTTCAGAATTTTACAAAATATTCATTTGTCTGCAATCTAGATTTCGGGTTTCCAAAAACAAATTTCCAGTTCCATAATCTAGATAGGGAAAAGTCATACTGGGTTTTTCGGTAGGGAAGATAATAGCTTCACATGTAAGAATTTGCCAACAATTTGTCTGAAGGCAATTGGTCCTTCGGCTCATATCAAGTTAGTCTAGGTATGTTCTCGCCAATTCGTTTCGAAACGTAAGTACCGGGTGGCTCAAGGAGACGGCAGGCTCTTTAAATCGACCGCAAAATTCGGTTTCTTAACCTATCGCGCTACGACTTTGTGCAGCGCTGCCCACAGATGGTGCATTCTTTTTGTAAAATTTGCAAAGAGCAAACTTACCTGAGGAAAAAGTAAAGAAAGAAAAAGGCTTAGCTCCTATGGAAACGCAGCGACGCCACCGGTCTGCAAACAACACGGTGCCGTTTCGCACGGGAGACAAGAGAGGGCGCAAGCGGTCACGACGCCAACTGCTGCCAACGAACGGGCAGACGACGCCGAGAGCCGGCGTATTTAGCAGACAAGGAACTGCAGTTGCTTGTTGTTACCGCGCCTGTAATTGTTTCTGCGACTGTCGCCGCCTGCGGAACGCGCGCTGCTTTTGAGTCGAAAAGATTGTCTGCTAAAGACGCTGGCTCTCGGCGCCGTATGTTCGTTCGTTGGCGGCGTTCGTTGCGCCATCTCTTGTGTCCCGTGCGAAACGGCGCCGTGCTCTTTGAAGACCGGTGGCGTCGTTGCGTTTCCATAGGAGCTGAGCCTTTTTTTTCTTTACTTTTTCCTCAGGTAAGTTTGCTCTTTGCAAATTTTACAAAAAAAATGCACCATCTGTGGGCAGCGCTGCACAAAGTCGTAGCGCGATAGGTTAAGAAACCGAATTTTGCGGTCAATTTAAAGAGCCTGCCGTCTCCTTGAGCCACCCGGTAGATCAACTTTTGTGGTGCACCTGGCATGCCAAAGTGAATATTTTTAGGTCACGTAATAATTTTGCGTCATGAGGCTCACACGCTTCAATCGCCAATGTCATGCGAACAAAATAACAACAAGAACATTAAAGCTGAAATGACTAAAGCTATTTCGTTGCTTTTTTCAGTCCTCTCGGTCTCTTTTTTACGCACATCGAGAGACGCTGACAGACGCTTATATTGGACCGTCGCTCGCACACGATGAAACGCTAAAACGCCTCATTTATGGTCGAGTCTCTCTAGCGTTGCAAAATGTTTTTCAGACGTGGGGGGAATAGCAGGGGGACGAAGACAAAAATATACGCCGACCCCCAGCTTTCATATCCGCGTCCACATGGAGAGTACTGCAAATGACAAAATTTTCGCGAAAAATTAATTTTCGCTAAATTCGCGAATCACCTTCAATTCGCGAAAAATACGTCCGCGAACAATTCGGGCAATATGTGAACGCTACAAAAGCTACACTCGATTCGCGAAAATTAGAACCCGCGAATAATTTCAAATTTTCACCTTTGGCCCGATTCACGAATATTTGAGCCCGTGAAAATTAAGTCGTTTACAGTATTTCAACGCGCCTAGCCCGCAATCGCGTCGGCGCGCGTCGCTGGAGGTCACCTACAACAGTGCGACGCGCGAGCCGACGCCGAAATGTGGACATGACAGACATCGGCACGGAGCGCCGCGCCTGACGCCGACCAAGCGCGTGAAAAGCGTCGTCTACAATGCGTGTAAAGCGACCTTTACAGGCATTGCAGACGACGATAAGTGGTGGAGAAATAGCAGACGGCGCCAGAGGCTGCCGCGCGTCTGCTCGCACGAGTAGCAGGCGGCGTCAGACGCCAGACTAGACACACCGGATGTCGCGAAAGAGAAACACTATACCAGGGTGTAAGATGGACAGGTGGGGAAACGAGAGCCAAATGAGCGACCGGATTGTGTCCCTTTCGGGTTTCTCTTTTTTTTGTGGCGCCATCTATGTGGAGCACCGCGAACTCTCACTCCAGGTGGGCGACCGGTGGCGACCGGCTAAACCGACGGAGATTTTTTTTCTTCTCCCCGCAGCGCCATCTGTCGCAAATCGGGGGTACCCGCAAGCAGACGAGTACACAATCCGGTCACGGCATTGCTGTAGGCCTCTATGGGCCGTTTCCCCACCTGTCTATCTTACACCCTGCACTATACTCCGTTCACCCTTAAAGGGGCCCTGCAGTCCTATTTAAGCGTCTACCGTTTTGCCGTGTTCACATGTCTTGGGGTTCAGGAAACCCAGCGGGCACGGAGAGAGTCACTAAATATCAGTACGACGTATTTTAACCGGACAACCCGGAAAGCTCCTCCTCCTACGCCTCCTACGAGGACGCCGCGTGTTGCTGAACGCGCGCGGCATGCGACGAATTCGTGACGTCGCCGGTCCCCATAAGCTCTTGCCTTACGCAACGAGGTAGAGGGGCTTAGAGCAATAAACTGGTATCCCGTTCACCAGGCAAAAGTTACGCCCACTTGGCTGCCGCCATGTTGTACAATTTTGACCACTAGACGCGTGACCGTACCATCATCATGAAGCTTCTATGCAAAATTTAGGCGATATTTGCAATGCGATTGCTGTAAAAATATGATAAACTATTTTTTTCAATACTGTTAGCCCCCGAGATCAATGTCTAGCTCCATTAAAAACTCAAAATACAGCTGCGCGGCCGACGGCATCTAGCGGAGGCATTGCGAAGCTGTCTGAGTTTTTGTCGTAAAAGCTCATTTTGAACTTAAAACAAACGAAACATAACCTATCTCGTCGGGGTGTTATTAACGATCAATAAGGAATTATTTGTGCGCTGTACTTCGTTAAAATCTAAAGGTAAAACTATAAGGTCACGTGTCTAGTGGTCAAAATTGTGCAATATAGCGGCGGCTAACTGGGGGTCACTTTCAAGTGTCAGTTTATCCCTCTAAAACCCTCTACCTGGTTGGCCTTGCGACTCGTCAGAGTTGCTAAATGCTGTTTTTTTAGTCGAAATACAAACTATAAATGGCACAAACCGTTTGAGTTATTTATGAACGAAGTTTTTGTTCAGTATTTTAGATGATAAAAGGAACAAATGCAGTTTAGAATGTACGGAAACAAGAAACAACGCGCGATGACCCGTCGACACACACACCACCAAGCGGTGGAAGAGGCGGCGCAGGCACCCCCGCGTATGATTCCGAAGCGCGCTCGCTTGAGGGTCTCGGAGGCCAAGCCCCGAGGATCCTAGCAATCGACGCACGACGCCGGCGGCACATTTTGCAAGAAGTGAAAGTACGAGTTTTTCTCCTCGCGAGACCGGAGGAGACCCGCCCGAACTTGCCCGGGACTGGAGCGTCGTCGAGTTTGGGCCGAGAGGCTTCGCCAGCGCGATCCGGACGCTTACGAGGAGTGTTCTCGTACGGTACTACTCTGAGCTTCGCACTTCTATCGAGGAGTCGCAGATACGACTCCGACAGACCAGGTGAATTCGTGCCGGCAAGCGCGGTGGAGGGCTGAAGTAGGCAAAGAGCCGTTGGCGCGCATGCGGCTGCAGGGAAGCGACCATCAACGTAAGCCCTAGTCGATTGGCCAGTCGCTTCGCCTCTACCATTGGTTACCCAAGCCAGGACGAGGGACGTCGTGAAGTCGGTCATTGTTTCTCCATTTTGTAATTTTAATTTGCCTATAACTTTAAGAATAAAACAAATTTTGAGATAATTTGCGCATTAGTTTTACTAAGTAGCTACGTTCAGTGGGCTCAGGTTCGGTGCAAATTGAAAAACCAGTCAAAAGGTCCTTGCAGGGGCCCTTTAGGCTGAGACTACGGTGGGAGCAACGTGCCCGTCGGGCTAACCAGCCTCATCCCTCTGAACAAAACTGATCCGGCTCTCCGCGCGTGGGTATGGCCGGGAGCGTGATGACGGGGCGGAAGAGAGGCGTATTTATGGAAAAAACGGCGGTTCGGTCGAGTTGGTTATCCATATCTCAAAATAACAGCGAAACTTACTGAGCGTCATCGAAAACCACTAGATCAACACTTTTTAGAACGACTTGAAACTCGTGGGAAACTCGGGAGCGCACCAAAGTTACCACTCGTGAAGCAGGCGCAAAGCTAGCAGTGGCGGAATGCGATGATAATCTTATCATCCGCGTTCCACCACTGCTAGCTTTGCGCCTGCTTCACAAGTGGTAACGGTTATGTGTTTTTTTTTTTCACAGTGCATAGAAGCTTGGCATTGCATGTGCTTGCACCAACAGCACTCTGGGTTGTGAAAAAAAAAAAAAAAAATTCTCCAGGCGGCGTTGCCCAAACTTCTCGCCGCGAATACAGGAACTCTACGCTAGACCACTCGGCCACCGATCCTCCTCCCTCGAATCAGAATGCAATGCCTAAAGTGCGTGCAGCGCCCCCGCCCACGCGCCGTCTCGGCCACGCGCTCACAATGGTCTTTCATACTGCTGGAAACCGTACGTGCTCAACAGCATAGTCCTCACAATGACAGCTGATGTGACGTCAGTGGACTTTTCCGGGCCCGCCAGAAGGGTTGGGGTAAGTTTCTCCGGTGAGCTTTTCAATGAAATTTTAATTATTTACTCAAGTATTTATTGTCAGAGTATCAGGACTAAAACTACCCCGAGTTTTCCTTAATTCCAGTTTACATGATTTGTTGAGCGTATGAACAAACCACTATAACAAAGTAGTGATCAGCGCCAAATTGACTCAATCATATCTAGAAAGAAAATAGTTGCGATTGATACTTTACTTTTGCTACTGATAAGACAGTGGTCACAGGCGAATAAAAATTACGCAATCTTAATTATGCTGACAAAGACTGGTAAGCAAAAAAATAGTGATAGGCCTTCCAACTATCGGCGTTCGTGGCTTCGTATGAGCCACGACCATGGTGGAAGAAGAGAAAGGTGTCTGAACGGTACCACCTACCGAAGAATCGCTCCCATTTCCGACACACGCCGTGGGATGGTTAAGCATGGCAAGAAAGGTCGTGAAGCGCGCGACCGCGCCTTCGCGTGCCGCGCCTATGAGTTTGCACTTGCGTGCTAGTTACCACCGACCCTGTATAGCGGCTTCCAGTTCCTGCATTTATCGAGTGCGGACGTGGGATGTCGGGCTCCGTTGGAGCAGACTTAGCTGCCCAGCCAAGCCGCGGTGATAGGAATGACTCAGACTCAACTGATTACACGATTATATTGCCGCCTCTGCCAACTGGTTCCACGTTGTTACATTCCGAGGTCCGGGGCCGTCCGTTCCGCGTGGAAGACTTCCGGGACACCCTGAGTCATCTGGCACTGCTCCCCAAAGTCATCACCTTGGGGGCGTACCACATGAACTATGTCTGGGTTGTAACGTTTAGGTAACCCGAGGGAAAACGAAAAGTCCTCACGGCGGAAAACCTCGTGGTTAAACCTCTACACCAAGAACTTTCTAACGAGCCGCACCATACGCATTCTGGGAGCAGAGGGCCAACCATCTCCACCGTATCCTTTCGGCAGAGGAACACCACAAGGATCCGTCATCTCACCCACTCTCTTTAACCTGGTCATGAAAGACTTACTCACAAAACTAAACACCATCCCACATTTAGAACACGCCATATTTGCAGACGACATCACATTCTGGTGCACTGCGGGCAGTCCTGGTGAACAAGAAGACACCTTACAACGAGGTCTTGAAATCATCATCCAACACGTCCGCAGCATAGGCCTCAATCGCTCTTCCGAAAAATCGGAATGCGTGGAAGTCACCAACAACAACATGAAGAAAGCAGAGCAATACAATAACCTCATCTCTCTAAAAATAGATAATTTCCCCATCCCTTACAGCACCCACGTCAAAATCCTGGGATTTGTTCTAAAACATTACGGTAGAAGCACAGCATGAGTCAACGCCATGGTACAACAAATAAACCACATCTATGACATAATCCGACGACTCACAAGACAACGACATGAACTCAATGTACACGAACTGCGGAAAGTCACCGAGGCAATGATATACCCGCGAGTCATGGGATAGGCCTTTCAACCCCTCCCTACGAAACAACGTGGCAAGATTGAGACGGCCACACGAAATACGTACGAACAGAACTTGGAGTTCCCATCTACGCTCACAACGCCTTTATCAACAATGCCATATTACATAACACACTAAAAAAAGAAGTGGCGGCACACCATCATGCTCAGCATCATCGTCTCACCACCTTTGTGCAAGTCCGGGCAATCCTCCACAGATTAAGATGCCCCACAGACCCCCTACCACCCATCCCCCAGCGCCCCCACCACAGGAAGGCATCCCAAAGACCACGATCCTCCCAATACCGAAGTACATGAACCAAACCACAGACAAAACAAGAAGAAAATCCAGAGCGCTAAACCTCATACAGCTCCAACACGACACCTACTACACGGACGCCCGTCACACACAGACCATCACTACGACAGCATCAGTGGGCCCTTACAGGACCCACGTGCAACACCATGCCAACGTCCTCTCATCAAATGTGGCGGAAACCCAAGCCATCGCTGAAGCCTATTTTACTGCACGACCAGTACACGAACGCCATCACAGTCCGAACGGATAGCCAAGGCGCCATCTGTGACTTTGCCACAGATAATATCCCAGGTAACCTACACACGAGCCTCACGAAGTACAAAAAGGACCACCCCCAAGAACTCCTCAAATGGGTCCCTGTTCACCAGGGCACTGAAGGAAATGAACGAGCTCATGCTCTTGCCCGCGATATTGTTCCCCCAAGCAACCCTCAACAGTGGCCAGAAACGTACGATCGAAGAGAGGACAGTGCCCTACACCGAAGCAGCGTCGATAACGCCTTCAAGTTCTCCGCACAGCAAACACACGACTCGCTTCGCCATCACTCCTCCTATCACGTAGGAGGGCCACATACATTAGACAGGCACAATGTCCCTACAATGTGACTTATACGAACACTACATCCACAGACGGCCGGGCCGTCCGCACTGCCAGATCTGCGGTGGATACCCGGACAACGATCACATATACTGGCAGTCTACACGAGCTATCGCAGCTCTATACATTTTTACACCCGAACCGTTCCCTCCCTACACTTCCAACTCCTGGGCGAGCTGGGCCGCTCCCCCTAGGGACCTTCAAGCCGTCATTTGGCCCCAACAAGCAGCGCGCAAGCAAGACATTCTGGCAACCCCGCCGCGACAGCCAACTCCGGTCGACTTGGAAGTCCCTTCCTCTTGTTCAGTGCGCTTGAACCACGGAATTCACTGATAAGAACTTCAACGACAGCTAAATTATAGTGCCACAAAAACAGACATTTGTTTAGGCATCATGCCGTCAGCATGGTTATCCTACGTTATCCAGGGGATTACACACGTTTGGGACGTCTCTTTCAAGCCGGAAGGCTGTGCTCGCGCGCATAGAGTTATTATAATGTACGCTAGAGGTTCAACTGGCGCTAGTGTGTATGCGACTTCCGTGAGGCAAATTGAAGCAGACAGCAACCAGTCTGCTCTTGCGGTGCTCCTGTGCATTCCTAAGAAAAAACGCGCGTCCATTTTGTCTCTTCGCCGGAAAATAACACGAAACACTTTGGTTATTTGGGACGTACCAAATAGTATGCACATTAATGTACATATTAAAAGTGTAATGGCTTTAGTTAGCGCATTTTTCTTCATTATTGAACGATATTTACCTTCGCTACATTTCAGTCCGAAACATGTGTTCCGCGGCAGGTGTGAAAAAAGAAGCGACGATTTAAAGCAAAATATAAGTTCGTGTATATAAGTTTGTGTTATATAAGTATAGAAGTTTGTGTTTTTTCATAATAAATTAAGTTGAGAGTGCGCCCTGTCTCGTTGTTATTGTACTCTTTGTCCCTGTTCCTTTGGCGCTTATTTTTCCATGATGCACCAACTGGCCCATTTAAGCATTTTATTGCAAAATAACAGTCGAAAGAAATATAGCGTGTGTTCAAGGTTCGCCAGTATTTTGGTGACGCTTATACACCGCTTATATGCCAGTCCTGTCACTAAATGAAAATGACCCCTTCGTGCATCTTTATAAGCGGATAAAAACTTTCGAAACGTAAAGAATAAAGTACGTGGGCTATGAAAGGTGTCTCTATGTATTGTGTTCTCTGCCGGGCAGTTTTTATCAGGCAATTGTTCTGAAATATTTTGAGCATGCTGGTGATGTTTTGAACGTAGAAGAACAAGCATGTTCGTACAGAGCAGAAAGAATAAAGCAGTAGCTACTTATTAAAAATCGGATTATATTACATGGCCTTCAATTTATTTTTGATCGTACATGCACGGGTAGCTACTAATCCAGTGTTATGGCGTAGCTCTTGCATCCCTTTTGATTTCCAGATGTCCTTCTTTCGTTTGGCACGTATATCCCTCCTGCTGAAAAGCGGCAGGTCGTGTTCGCGCTAACAGTATCCGACACTGCACAAAAAGGCGTGTACGTAGCCGTTTTAGCATCTTTCATAATGCGGTGAATTTGAAAGAAAAACGCGGTAACTGACCAATTATTTCATTTGCCTTTCTGAGGAATATTCCAAGCTACCTATTACGCACGAATTATTTGGGATACTATAAACGACTTATTTCTCGCGGGCTCAATACTTCACAATTTAGGTAAAAGCTGATGTTTTTGAATAATTCGCGAGTTCTTATTTTCCCGACGCGGTGGGATCTTAATGTAGATTCCAATTTGTTTACATTTTACTTTATCGGAACTGTTCGCGGGACCTATTTTTCACGAATTGTAGGCGATACGCGACATTCGCGAAAATTAGGTCCTGGCAAAAATCAAGTCGGTTACAGCATTAGGTCATACGATCGAGAGCAGGGAGAAAATGCACCGACTTTTTCTATAAATGTGCATTATCGTAAGTCAATTTTCGACTCGTTGCTGTCTCCTTCAATTTACGTGAGCACACTAGCGCCAGTTGAACCTTTAGCGTGCATTATAATAACTCTATGCTAGCGCTGGATGCAGGGGCGAGTCTGAACTTGCTGATGTGGAGAGCGCATTCGCCTACAAAACTGAGTGTGAGCCAAGTACTAGCGCTGGTCCAAGTAGGCGGCAAAAAAATTAAAGATCCTGGTTGGAAATTCTTAATTCCCAATCAGCATGAATAATTGCTCGGCAGGTCGACGACAACTGATTTGGTTACTTTCACTTCTGCATTACATGTCGTATGTAAACAGGGCCAACTCGATGGATTTTATTTTGATTTCAGCAAGGCGTTTGACCCAGTTGATTACGAAATCCTTTTCCACACTTTTTTACTCTTAAGTTGGATGAGAAATGCTTAAATGGTTTATAAGTTACCTACATCATATGGAGAGCTTTGTTTCTGTCAATCTTATGACTTGCACAACCTACAAAACAAACTCTGGTGTGCCCCAGGGACCTGTTTTAGGGTCCGCTCCCATCTTCGATATTTGTGAATGATATCCATCTTGCTATCTCACATTCTTTATATCTCCTGTATGCCGATTATATTAAAATCTACCAAGAAATTCGAACTATTGATAACTGCGTAGTGGTGCAGACCGACGGAAACACATTCAATATTTGGTGTAAATAAAATAGACCCTGTCCTAATTGTTCGAAAACAAACGTATTGACGTTTTCCCGCAAAACTCAAAACATCAGTATCCCTCATCGCAAAGGCAGCGATTTATTGTCTCGTGTAACGGAGATAAGAGATTTCGGTGTTGCCTTCGATCCAGGTCTGCGTTTCGATGTTAATGTGAGACGAACAATGGACCTTTTCCACATACCGACGGCACCGGCGGTGGCTGCACGAACTAAAAGTCAAGGAACGAACCTACCTGCATTACCAATCGATAATGGGAGCTACACTACCAGTTTCTTCGCCCTCTGAGCTGCGGCGCGTGCTCAACGCGACTTTAAAGAAGGGCATCCATGGCATCCACTTAAACGTCGTGTTTTTCTTTCTGCCCACTTTCTTTTTTTGTGTAACACAATTATATATATGCTGCAATTACGTGTACTACTAGCTGATCCACAGCCTCCTTCCAAATTACCTCAATTTTTCGTGCCGACTTCCGCCGCTTGGCATCGGGCGCTCGCGCGTGTGCAGAACGCTTCTCGGAAAAGGTCCATTAGTAGATCGTTACGAGTTTTGGGAGCTGTGTGTCGCTTGACAAATGTTTTCACTAATCCTTGTACTTTTATTACTCTTTACTGTTCACTGAGCCGTTCTCCGCTAGAATACGCATCGGTGGTGTGGAATGGTGTCTGTAAAAATAATTTGCTAAAAATTGAAAGCCTAAAAAAATCGTTTTTATCTTTAAGCACCGCTTCTGAACAAGTGGTGAGCAGTCTTTGAATTACGAGGCTCTGTTGAGGCGTGTCAAACTACTTGGTCTACATCGACGGCAAGAGAAGGCGGATTTGATTTTTGTTTAAAACCCTGCACGGATTCATTGATTCGCCAGGTCTTTTATTCGAACGATGTGTTAGGGTGGCGAGAGTGGCTACAAGGCTCAACTCACCCTTTCATATAATAGTATCTTTATGTAAAATAAACCCAATACCTAGGTTATTGGATTTCTACAACGGGTACGCAAAGAAGCTTGCCATTTTCAAATCGAGCTCTCAGAATATTTGAAACTCGCTGGCGAAATTGGTAGAGTTAAGCCCAGCATAAAAATTTATTTTATCCTCAAAGACATAATGCTTTGCACTGCTTATAGCTCTGTCTTCATTTCGCCTTTATTTCTGTGCTGCCACAGCCAACGTATACTAGTGTCACATTCCAACTACAATGAATTTCTAATCGTTTTCTACCTATTTTCTGTGTAATAAAATGCATTGCTTATTTACTCCAATCTGAATGGCTTGCATTAATATTCTGGTCCTTTTAATCTGTGTATGAGCAATACTTGTGTGTTCCTTTGTTTCGAGTGTCTAGAGCTTTAGGTGAGCCAGAATCAAAACCGTATGGTTGTTCCTGGGTACCCATTGAAGATTTATTTTTGTTATTATAATTATTACTATTATTACTATTATAATTATATTTATTATGGTTAATTTTATTATGCTGCTGTGCAAGCCATCGTGGTTAGGTTCTCGTCTGTTGCTCTGAAAGATCGTTGGCTCCCTACCTTGTGACGGTGCTCACCCTCGAATATATGTCAGTGATAACCTGAGAGATTCTAACAGGAAACTATTCTGGATGGCCCGAACTAGAGAAAAAAAGGACTTTGAGTTTATATGGGTTCGACATGGCAACAGTTTTGCAAAACAAAGCTAGGGATCCACGATACTTCATATCACTAATATTAAGGCGTTTGAGCTAGTCGTCTAGACACAAACGGCTGGCTTCTTTCGGCTTAACAACCTTCAATTATAATTCCCTGGGAGTCTTCACGTCAAGCGCATCTACATTCACTTTATTTCATCTTAATATCCGTAGCGTTCGGAAGCCCTGAGACGAATTCCCAGCTGGCTATTAACTCAGTGTTCCAATAACTGACGGATTTGTTCTAACAGAAATCAACATTTCCAATGAAAGTAAAGACCAATTCGCCTTGCCCAAATTCAAAATCATTTTATTTACAGTCGCGACGAAAAGCGCCGCGCGGGAATCGCAGTTCTTTATTTTTTTTAAACCCCATCTTTTTTTTTTATATACCGGTTGCGTTTTGGTCATCTGAATCAATTGCACTGCGTATACTTACATTTGTCTTTGATCTATGCTTGCTGGCTTTTAATTGAGCCCCCTCTGAAAAAGCTTCCGAATGTTTAGCCGAGCGCCGAGAGTGTTGTTCTGCTTTGTCAGATAAAGCAGTCCTTTATATAGTAGGATATTTTAAAATTGATTTACTGAAGTCTTCCAAGCCCCTTCCTTGCGTGCGAAAAGCTTGGTCCCTTGTCAGATCATGGCATTGAGTCGGCATTTCCGGGTCCTTCAACGGAGAAACTGTTTCTAGGCAATTTGGTTATCTCCTCGATAGACCACATTATTTAATGTCGTCATTGTCAAATGCAAAAGCAGCAGTCAAAACTAAAAAAAGAAATATCAAACACTTCTTCGTGGCATGAAACATATAATTTCCCAGTGTTACATCGAAAATAAAACGCAATAAAGTGCATGAAATTGAAATTACGGACCATCGAAAAAGAAAGATAAATATATATCCACTCACGACTGGCTGGCTTTTGCACAAGCACACTCGGACATCTGCCTCTTGCTTGTTCAGCTATTTAAGCAGTTCTATGAGAGCTAAATAAAATTATCTTCATAAACCAAAGAAAAACAAACCTACCATGGTTAAATAAGGATATACTATCTGCCATAAAGCTTAAAGAAATTGCTTGCAAAAGATGCCGTCGATCACCGCAGAACTTGGACCTTCTATATGACTTCAGAACTGTTTGGAACAGTGTAAGCGCCCTAATTCGTTGAACAAAGCGTCTTTACTTTCATAAAAAAAAAGTTGTAATCTCAAACGAATGTTGCAAAATCCTAGTCATTGATTAATGAATTACGGGGAATTCCTTCCAAACGTCTACAAAGGAATGCATTCAATGCTTCTTTTGGACCTGATCCACTCGTTACGGCTCATGCCTTCAGCAATGTTTTCGCAACGTTTTCAGGCAAAGGCCGACAAAATGACTCATCATCTTCTCTGCTCCCTAACTCAAATTTGGCGTCTGAATTTCTTCTGCAAATGACTCTTTTCAATCTTGACACCATAACTTTTATTCTGAAGCCGAAAAAAATCCCAGGATACGATGGGGTGCGCCTCAGCGATCTTTGTAGAAATTTCAACCACATATAATACTCGCTTCTTGCTATCTTCAACAAAATCTTCGAAACTGGTTCAATTGCTATTGAATTCAAAACCGCCAATGCTAAAACTTTTTTCAAAAAAGGACAACGAGAGCGAATTGAAAACGATAGACTAATATATATTCTGCCTTGTATGAGTAAAATATTGGGAAAATTATTCATATAATGATAGTTTCCTTTGTGGACAAATAGAAAATATCTCCCACCCTGTACGGATTTATTCCGGGGCACGACATCTTCTAGAAGCTCTCTCAGACAACATACATTTAGGTTTCGAGTCTAACTAGTTTACATCTGCAAGTTTTCTCGACATCTCCAAGGCTTTGGACACTGTAAACCATTCAATTTTAATACAAAAGCTATCAGCTGCTGATTTCCGAGGGTCTTTCCTCAGAAATTAACCTGGTTAAAAAATATTTTCTACAAGATCGAACGAAAACGGTTTCAATAGAAGGAGTATGTAGCAACAACATTTCCTTGAAAGCAGGTGTGCCACAGGGTTCGATTCTTTCACTGTTGCTCTTTAATATATACGTCAACGACATGTATTCATCCATCTTAAACTGTACTATATATCTGTATGCTCATGACACTCTTGTGCTAACGAATCTTTTTTCTTTTCCTATATCGATAAGAATGCTCGAGAAACGCTCCATCAAATTAATAGACTGGTTCTCAAAAATCTCTTCGACTTAAACGTTTCAAAAACAAAACTAGTTTGTTTTCACGATCCACTTAAGACTATATTTTTAGACATTCCTCTTTTGTTCCACAGTTCACAATGCATCGCATGCCACTGTGCTTCAATTACTTAATCAAACACTGGAAAACACTTAGACATTATTTTTGACCCTTCATGAAACTCACATTTCACAAAACTATGTTCCAAATAGGAGAGTTCCCTGTTTATTATACATCAAGACCTTCCTGCCATTTGGTATCTGAAAACTCATAGTTAACTCGTTAGCTCATTGCACACTCCGCTATTGCATAACAGTTTTGGCAACTGCTCCGGGTTATGGCAGAAAAACGTCAACAGTACCTTAAAAGGCATCCCGTGTCACAGTTCTTTACCAACCCACGACATCTTCTTTCGATCCTTTTAAATCCCTCTTCATGCTCAATTTTCAGTCTTTTTCCTTTTAAAGGATCGTACTCACCCACTACTGAAATGAAAAATTTAAAACAGCCCGTCCAATATCGCGCCAACTAATGGTGAATTCGGGTGTTCGCCTCTCTCCTCTGACCTTGATTCACCAGAGCGCCCCCTCCTCGCCGCCAGAGCTACTCGGGATCCTCTTCAGCCGATCACAACTACTGGGTTCAGAGCGCTCTGACATTCTCAGACCAGTCACGGAAATAAAACTTCTTTACACTCATAATGCATAAAAAAAAGGTTTTACAGTGTACGGTGGACGATTGAGCCAAATTTACGCTCGCAACGTGATGAAATAATGGTTGGGACGCAAATTGTTTTACGCATCGGCATGTAAAGAAAGCAAAAAAAAATGCAAAAAAAAACAGCGGTATGCGAATTGATTTTTGAGAAACTGAACGAAAGGCAATGCTTGGAAAGTGTTGTCAACTCATCACGTTTTCGACAGTGAACTCGCTGCGATATCGGTCATGCGTACGACAGAGCAGGTACATATAAAATGGTTAATAAACCGCATTTTTTCTCACGGCGAAATATCGTGCAAGCAGAATATAGCACATATCGCCATCTGACACGAATCACAGGGCATTATATTCGGCTCTTCCTTTATTTTGCAACACAAACCTTTGAACGCACTTTTACCAAACCTGAAAATCTCTTGAAGCGACCACAAAACCCGGTAAAACAGCGGCGAGCTCTGCGGGCTGTTTCAATTAATCGGCTGGCCTTAGCGGAGCGCCGTGAGATGAATGATCTCGTGAAAGCACTGGGAATATTTCACACGTCGACTTTTCCTGTTACGGTCACAAACGAATGTCGCCCCGTCCGTTCTAATTCTCGCACCTTCGAATGCACAAGCACTTTGTAGAACCACATATCAATCGCCGTCATGTCGGACCCCGCACACCACCACAGACTACTGCCGGCCATCGTCAACAAAACCACTTGATCCCCGTCCAAGTACCACGTGACGCCTGCGCCGCTCCGCACTCCAACGGCTACAGACGGACTGCTAGGGAGCGCTTTGAGAGGGAGAGGCGCCCTCGGAATGATCCAGCCGATCAGGCCACAACACTCTTTCGACCACCCGACCTCGCGCGCTGTACAAAGAGCGTTCGAGAGCGCGCAGTAAGAACCACGCGAATCCGCCATAAGACTAGACACTCGGTTTCTTGTTCCCACGTGTTGTACATGTTATGGCAAACACTTGCGATGTTACTATGTTCCTCAGATTTTTAATTCGCTGACATCCAACTTTGAAGACCTCACTTCGAAAGACCTCACTTCGAAAAAGAAACTAAAGAAAGCCCTACGACATCATGTTTCCTTAAACGAAACCCCTAAACGAAGTTTTTTTTTCTTTTGTCAATTGTGGTTTTTTTGTCGGGTTTAAAAAGCAAAACGTCCCTCTTCTTTCTTTTTCCAACTTTTTTAAAATTTTGTTTATGGTACAAATTGAGTCTTTGTTTGCTTTTACTTTTTTACGTTTTTAAACTGTGAAGTTATTGTGATTCGAAAGGACCGAAGACTGAGAGATGTGTATATACTAGAGCTAATTGATTATAAAGATTCGTGCTCCAGAATACATACTGTTAGTATGTAAAACTTTTGACATTGTGATGTCGCATGACCAACCTCTGAAACCTCACGAACGTTTTTTCAAAATTGTGATATAGCTGACATATTTTTTTTTTTATTAGTACTCTTACTGTTACTGCGACGCTTAAAGGGGTACTCCACCCTTCTCTTCAAAGTCCCCGACTTGCCTAAAAAGTTGCTAAACACACCAACAAGCATCGCTGAAATAGTAACCCAGATATTTGGCCAAAATTACTTTTTTCGCGAAGTTATTGAATTCACAATTTCGGTCCTCATTGTGTTTTTCAAAGTGAAAAGCTCTACTGGCAACATTGAAAAAGTGACGTCATGGGAAGGCAGGGGTTCACTCTTTGGACTGTAGACTTTGTTCCCAACTGATTACAAACAGTTTCATGGTGTCAACTGAATGCTTTCGAAGGTCGCTCCAGCTCCCGTGCAGCAGCACGAAACAAATACTCGGCATAGTTCATTTTTAGACAGCCCATTCAAACCGCAAGCCTGCCATCCCGTGACGTCACGGCAATGAAAAGCGTGGGTATATTCGAATCTTGGTTTTGGCGTCCTTTTCATTTGCCGATTTCAAAATAACTATTTTGAATTTCGCGATACCAAATAGCATACCGGAGAGAGCAAAAGATGGCGATTTAGGTGGGGTTGCTAAAAAAATCGCCAGGTACCCTTTTAAGCTATTTATCTTTTTCTTTTTATAATACTTCACGTGATGCTACTGCGACACGTAAGTTTTCTTTTCCTAATACTTCACTTGGTGCCACTGACACTTAGGTTTTGTCCCGCAAGCTTTTGATGGTTTTGAGAGAACTGCGTTATATATTACGACTAATCTCAAACCCCAGAAATTCAGTTCTTCTTCTTCTGATTTTTCTTCTTCTTATTATTATACGTAATATTGACGGTACTTATATACCGATAAGAATTCACCAAGCCCTTTAGTCTCTCGGGTCGGCTGTCTGTGCCGGTGACCACCGTCGAAAATGTCGCGGATGTCAGTCATAACAAGACCTTCAGGGAGTCACCGCTCTTTAGATTTTCAATGCTACGGGTGGCCAGTCGTTGTGCTAGGCCAGTTCTCCATTTTCGCGCTGCTAAAACCTTGTCTGCAATCTAGAAATGGGCTAATAATTTGTTTAGTGATAAAAAAAATTCGTGTTAACTTTTCACGAATTTTAATGGAAGTTATAAGAAAAACACTATATGTTAAATGTGTTTGCATCTCTATCAACACCGTGATCAAGAGAACGTTAAACGTGGAGTATATTGTTACCACTAATGTTAACAAATATTTAAATTCCCTAATAATTACTAAGAACAAGTGCCCACACAAGGCAATTTGAGAATATCTTATCTACATGAACTGGGACAGATATGTCGTAGAAACATTCCTAGATACGTACAGGTAGAAACTAAATAGATTCGAATAACGAAGAAAAAAAACTGCACGTGGTCCGGGATATAGTACAACATTGATAAGCTCTTTCTGCGTGAGCAGCTGCAGAACTTAAATAGTATGCTCGTTCGATTGAGCTGCACCTCCTGCACAGGTGCACAAGAGTGTTGGGCGGTGTACTTCCGGTTGCATCTGAATACACAAACCGGAATTACACTGCTCTACACTTTTTTGCTCCGGTGCAGAAGGGGCAGGTGAATCGAACAAGCCTATTCTTTTCGGCGTCGTATTCTTAGGCATAAAAGTATTTATATGTTCAAAAATAACAATAAAAACTAATTTAAAACATGCGGGCACTTCATCTCATGATAGAACTCAAGATGCGGTACAAAAGCAAATAAGTGCTTTGTTATACAAGCCGCCTCTCAATTGCTACTAACCTGGGGTTGTTCGATCGAAGGAAAAAGCCAACATATAAGCAGCACCTGTAAAAAGCAAAAAGAAAAAAAACACACAATAATATAGGTTTAGCCCAAATATTGTGCCGATATTTTCCACTTGAACGCAAAACGCATTAAAACAAACACGAATAACACAATATTAACAGACAAATGAGTATGTTTAAGTGCAGTTTATACGACGCGGAGTAGGTTGAAATTGTGCTATTAAAACACGCGCCTAGAGTGTTCACAATGCTGCTGAAAAATAGCGCTGGCTGTTGAATTGTTTGGGAGCAATGCAGCGTTCTGAAAAGTTCCAATGTACTGTTCGATGCTTTCTTAGTCTATGATCAGTCACACTTGACGCAGGGGTGGCTTCGTGCGAATTGGTGCCGGTGGAAAACCCACGTGGAGCTAGAAAAAGGGTCCAAGGGAACCACCGTGCATTCCACAAAGACCCATAGGCATTACGGCGGGGTAAGTGCCCGTCAAGCTCTGCACTGTATTCTGGAACTCCAAGACGATCACAGGTCTTGAATCGAAACAACCAGTTCAATACATCTAATTGATTAACTTCATCTTTCTCACATCCAATTTCTGCTTATTCGCCACTGTAAAAGTGATGCCTCTTCAAAATAAGATATACGCTTAGCGACCTAAGAAACGCGGTCTTTGCTCCATCTAACCCTTATATTGGCTGTGCAACGATATTCGCTTGGAATGTTTATCACTTTATGGTACGTTTACGCTCGCGGATCCGCTAGCGAATCCGCCCAACTTTTGCCGCTCGGGCGAAGCGCTGGGCGGAAAACGCGGCGGCGAGCCGTATGGGTAGAGGACCTGGTTCTGCCGCCGAACGAGGCGTTTCACTGACCGGAAATGACATTCTTGCGCAGCGCGACGCTGCCTACGTCACGAGTACACGTTCTTCCTCTTTGTTTTTGGCAATGGCGTCGACGGCACGGAAGACATCCAGCGTCGCTGGTATGGCTGGGGACGAAGACACATCAACCGTCCTCTTGGTAGTACTCCTCGTCATACGAGCGAAGACGAGGAAGGAGGCAGCTTGCTTGTCCCGTCCTTTCGCGGTCTCGTAACCATGCGCGGACCCACCACCGCCGACGGCGACGCTGCTTTTTCGACGTTCGCTGCTCCTCTTCCTCCATCGCAAGCAGGGAAGACGAGACAAGAATCATCGTAATCTCCTCTTCTTCGCTAGGTAATCATCCATTAGCTTCGCGCTGTTTTTGCCGTTTGAGATGCAGCGTTAACGTGAAGCTCACGCATGCTTGTCGAGCCAAAAACGTGAGACTGGGGAGCATCAACGCCCGAGAGAAGCAGCCGAGGTGGGAACTCGCGCGCATTCTCGTTATATTTGACGAAATGTTACGAGAACAGCTACCGCTGCCGGCGCCGCCGCCGCCGCCGCTCGAAGGAAATAGATGTAGACACAACCCGCTCGTCGCCACCGCTGTCGGGAGTCAGTCCGCTCCCGCTGCAGCGGATTTCTTCTCAGGTGTAAACGTACCATTACACTAGCTTACTGGCAGTAGTGGGACCCAAGTACACTCGCACGCAACGCCACTGACCAAGAAACATCTTTGTTGCTGTGTCAATTCAAGGATAAAGCGAGTGTTTCTTTCATTCTGTCCTCCGCAAAAATTGATGACGGGATAAAATTGTGCTGTGGGTATGTTTATACAGCCTGAAGTTCGTTTGGGTTAACGGGCGACTTGTCTCTCAGCTGTAGAGGAGCAATTTAGCCACTGCAGTACAACCGCTAGCCTGGGTTCTTTAACGTGCAGCAAGCAGTAGTGATGCACGACCGCACGCCAGTGCGATGCTCATCCAGATCGAAAAGGGCAGGGGTGGTGATTGGACCCAGGATCTGTGAGTTCTGCAGCGCGAGGTTTCGCTCCAGGTGCTCCGAGCTGGCCTGTGCTAGCCCACTCGGCCACCGATCCCCTTTGCTGACGTAGCTGGGGAACCGCATGTTTCCCAGTGACGATAGTTGAATGCGGCTCATAGATTGAACCCGAGAATTGCGTGAGCACTTGAATCAGGCTAGTGATTATCAATAGCTCGACAAGCATTCGGGTAGTGGCCCGAGTCCAATCGCTGCAATGACGACAATAGCTAACCACAATGAGTAGAACTTAGCGCGTGTCCTGTGCTTTGCCAACCCCACCGTGTGGTTATGATCAACATTGGCGGCATATAATCGGCTCCAGATCACGTGGCCGCTAGTTCTGGCTGCCAGTTGATGGGATGAACACTGGTCGCTTTTTAGAGCAAAATTGTATATGACTCGTTAGTCGGATTTTTTATTGTCGAAATCCTCACGAAAAAAAAAAGAACTTCAGCGATTGAAACGAAAAGTGCATACATCACGCATACAACATACTACACAGCATTCGTTTCAATAAAGAACAAGCCCAAAACAAGCGTTCGAACCAGATAATTGATGATAAAGCACTCCTGATAACAATGCGAAGCATGTAGCGTCGATAGTTAGGGCTCCCGAGGAGCAGCGTGAATACGAGGAGCGGCGAAAGGAAAAGAAACGGCCATATGATAATCGGAGGTATTTGGTATAGTGCAGTGGGCAATCGTTGCAGGTTATACCACATCTTCGCTGGCCAGCCACCTTCGCAGCGTGGATTGGAGCCCCAACTTTTTTTAAATATTTTTTGCGACCTCTATTGCTTGTGGTGAAAAACGAACGCGTGTTTCATAGGTGATTAACACCAGGGATTCGTTCCAAGCGGTATTGCGCGAAGCACAAAAAATGTTGCATCGCCCCTTGAAGCTTCTACTCGATCTCGTAGCACATTTCATTTTCATGTTTAATGAATGATACTTTTCAAAAAATCCTGCCACTACAACTTCTTCCCTGAGATCTTCCAGATAAAATTAGTGCAACCTACGGAGGCCTATGCGGAGCGCCAGTTCGTCTGCTTCTTGCTCAGGGGTTACAGTGACATCGGAACGCCGAGCTCTGGTTGGATCTTATTGGAAGGATAGTGGGTCGACTTAAATGCCAGCTGCCATGAGGTCTACCCACTATCCTTCTAATCAAGCTAATCAGAGCTCGGCGTTCCGACGTCACTGAAACCCCTGAGCAAGAAGCAGACAAACTTGCGCTCCTAAGAAAAGCAGGGCGTGGCATATTATGTTAATTTACTCCTTGATCTGTGATCGGTTCATGGGCGTTTTTATCAGCCAATGCTCCAATCTGATTGGCTGAAGGGATAATAAGATTCTTGGGACTCGTCACGCCCTAGGTTTCTTAATGTCGTAGTGGCCATAAGAGGACAGAACCGATTTCGGATGTCTTTAAAATATACATGTATGATAAAATTTCGTTGCAATCAATGGCTCTTTACGAAAGTAAATTTACGAATCCTGTGCAGAGCCAAACCCGACGCTCTAATAGCGGCACTACACAGATTCTCCACATGAGAAAAGCGAACGTCTTCAAAAACATAGAGGAGACAGCGGAGATGTCGGTCCTTTTACGTCATCTCCGATTCACGAAGTCGAGGGTGCTTGATTTGGGCGAGCATGATCGCCTCTCATCGCCATTAGAGCGGCAATATTGGAGCTTCTGCGGTTGCAACAAGAGGACTCCGACTTTTGAAAAGGGCCTATTGTCACTTTTGGGAAAGGGAATAATAGTTGCATCGGGAATACAATAGGATGTAAAATTACTTACGTTCAAGTAAAAGTAGAGTTAGGAGTAGACGCTTCATGTTCGCTGCAAGGAAGATACACGAATGCCCATCTTCAAGCAAGGCCAACGGCGCTCGAGTTATCGCTCACCCTGTCTATCGGATCCCATTGGCGGTCCTTTTGGCTATCTCTCAAGAGCCACCAATGAAACCGTCGTGAAGTGAGGGCAGACAGCCGCGTCGAAATACGATACACGGGCGGGGAAACTCGACGGTCTCTTTCCCACGTTTGCAAACTGCGCACTCGCTCTACAGCAGACCGACGCACACTCCCAGGAAACTACTCTCGTTGGTCTTGCTCAGCCAACCAAGAATTTTACCAAAACCTTTCTGAAAGCTCCTTATTATTTCGAACTGGATCTTCACAGCACGTCTTGGAGTGATAATGTGAAATGTTGACACAAATAGGGTTTACTAAAAATAACATCTGCTAAAAGTTGTCAGTGAGAAGGAAGATCGGCATCGAAACTGAATGATGATAACCGTTTCAGTGGCAAATGAGGAGACACAATTCTGGCACTTAGGCATGTTTATTTGATGAGATGCGAAACTTCCTCTGATATATATAGAGAACGGATATTTTTAAACATTTGTGGGTTGAAGGAAGAGCAATTTTAAGGCAAAGTATAGCAAACTATCCTCACTAATATGCAGAGTTCAATCAAACCAATGTGGAAATAATAAAACGAACACATGGTGATAATATAAAAAAGTCAGTGATGAGAGGAATATTAAATGAATTGTAAAAACAATTGCATTGTAAGCAACGGGTGGCGCTGCGCTTACGCACACCCTGTGTATTGATCAGAATTGCGTGCTTTCGACTAAAGATTACCGCGCGCAAAAAATTAACTGTGACTAGTTGTTTCAGAAAGCAATTTACAGGCTATCTTGATCATCTCATTGCCAAGCACCTACACATTAAGATGCAGCCGCCTGCGTTCACGGCAAAGAATATCTAGGACGTCCTCCGCTCGAGCTTCAATGTCGCGGTCAACGTTCAAAAGCGCTAGACGGAGCAGTCGCTCATTCGAAGTGGACGCTCTCAGGTATGTTTTCAACCGTCGTAGTGAAGAGAACGAGCGCTCAGCTTACGCCGTTATTACAGGAAGAGTCGCTAGGATGGCTAGGATCTGTAGGAGACGATGGACGTTTGAGAATAGGACCTCCAGACAGATGGCGACAACCTATAGCGCAGACGTGACGGGCGTTTCACGTTTCTCCCTCTTGCAATGGATGCCTAAAACTTCCCTATTTTTGGCGAAGTTTCAATTCGCGAAATTTCCCCCCATCGAGACGCCCGTCTCGATGATCGCTCACGGATGCGATGACGTCCGTCTTGCTTTCTGCATTGCATGTCGAGGTGGCATCCGATGCAATTCGTTATTAGATTCATCTTTTCGTTGCACGGAACATCAGAGACTCCGAAGAGATAAGCCTTCATATTCTGAATTCGCATAGGCGCAAGGGTAGTCAAGTTCGTTTCCACGTTCCGCGTGTGGTTTGCGTGTTTGTGTCTGGTGTGTCATGTCATTTCTCCGAGAGACGGAACGACGAGTTCGTACTCACGACTTCTCATCCCCCGAGGATATGCTGCTGCTGCCTTTGGACCACGCTGCAAGATAAGGCAGCCTAGCAAAGATAATACTCGCTTTCCTTCGGCATCTGGTTCTGTAGCACGAATTTGTTGAAGGGAAACTGAAGCTGTTCTGTATTTGAGGAAAAACACCTAAGTCGTGTTCATTTGGCCTCCATAATCAGGAATATCGAGATTATTTTTTTCATTTGGCGCACGGATGCTGCAGAAATGAATATTTAAAGTACCGATGATGCCTCTCCTTCTCGGGGCATGACCTCATATTAAGAGTTTTTGGAATCCCTGCTCTCGCGCATCTTCAGCGCATGCCAATGCTATGCACGCGCACTCTCGCTATCTTCAAATGCCGAATTTACTTGAGTAATATCCGCACTATTTATGAACGAGGCCCTTGCTTCTACTTTCCCACAAAGCACAGAAACAGCCAATCGTCACGTTTCGCATAAATAACGAAGCGAATAATCAGATCTAGAACACGAGTCTCCATACAAACGCAATCTTCATAGATGGCATCTTCACGCGAAGACATTATCTCTGTCCTGTTAACCGCTGGAGTCATGTTGTCGATCGTGGTGATTGGCAATCCGCGTGCTCCGCGGAAACGCACACCCTCGGGCTTTCTTCATAAACAGTGCGCCTATTACTCGAGTAAATACGGCAGGTCGGAAATCGACGTCACGACTGGCGTCAGTACAGAAAAGTATACCTGGCAAGCTGGCAATTGCACGCGCTGCCCACACGAGCGACACGCGCTTGGCGGCCCAAAGATCCTAGTGTGATGTCATGACTGGTCGGAGGTTTTTCGCGTTTTCTCGCGTTTAGTTACATCTTGGGGCAAACCGAAGGCGATATTCCGATTCTCGGGATAAAAATACGCCAGAATTCAACTCTAACTCATTTTTTTTTTCATGAAGTGTTTCTGCTCCAATTTAAACCTTTTACAAAAAATAGATTTTGGTTTTGTGATTTTAGAATTACCCTCGCCATATATCTGGGTCACTAGTGTTTGTGCGTAGACGGTTGCTCTAATTTTTCAACGTCGAAATTTTCTGTTTTGCTGGCTAATTTTTTTGCGGCAGTATATAGCTATCCATGCCAAAAATAAACCTTGGAGAAGGGGAACAAGAGGGACAAAGGAAAAACACAAATCTCCAGACACAGCAAGGTGACTGGTGCGTGACCGAGTTTATGTATTCGTCATTCTTGTCCAGCTCGCATGCACCTTTGCATTTAATTGCATTCAATTATAGCTATCCTTCTGTTTTGTCTGGACTTCACGGGTTGCTAATGCAGTGCTGCCTCAAAAAAGCGGAGGGAGTTGTGTGCTGTGAGGAAGCTTTTGAAGTTGGTGGGCCGCAACTACGACGACAGCAGAACAGTGAGCCGCCATGCCCGTATTCCTGTAAATGAAGCCTGCTCCTTTTTGAAAAATGACAATGCAGCTTTACCCGTTTCATATGGAACAGCGCCTCTCTAATCTTTGCGTGAGCGTCCGTGCCGCGGAGCTCACCCTGCTTCGTCATTGCGTATACGGGAGGGGGGGGGGGGGGGGGCAAATTAACGCCATTGCCCCCCTCCCCCTTCCCCAACCCGAAATAAATTCCTAGCTACGCCACTGCTAGTTCCAGTGCATATCTGATAGCTTTAAAGGCAGGACCTTTTAAATTGTAGGAAAAGTGATTGTTGGCACTCTAAAATCGGCATATGTTTTGTTTCTTAGTAAGCCTCTGTGCACTCGACGGTATTGAATGAGAGCTTGGGTGCTCTCATGGACCAGAAAGGCAGTGTCGAAACGGAAGGTTCTGGGGAAATTAACTTTCTGCATGCTTCACTTAGAAGAACGACACGGGGCCGGGGTTTCAAAACGACGAACTACAGTGGGGCCCCCCCATTCTCGAATTCTATATTGTAATGATTATGGGTGAGCGAGCATCACTGAGTACGGCCGGTTCGGTTGATCAGAAGGAGCGTACAAAATACAGGTAAATCAAAAGCTTGTAAATACAAGAATCTATTAATATCCCACTGTATGTAGCTCACCAAAGTTTTCTCGTCAACTCCTCCACGGCAGTGTCTGTCGCCGTCTGTGTCGCCGTCTGTGTCATCGTCTGTGTCGCCACGGTGGAGGGGTTCCGCCGTGGCTTGGAGAGGGAGGGGAGGCGTCTGCCCCTCCCCCCCCCCTCCATGCCTCTTTAAGGTCAACTTTTTTTAATGAAAAAAATTTATATACACGAGCGAAATTTCAGTTTTTGGTGACATAGCAAATTTTTGGTGAACAAAATAGATATGGCAACGTTTCGGCAGTAACGTCATATCTCAACAGACTCCCCCTCCCCCCTTAAGCCTCACCCATGCATTCGCTCTGGGCAATTTTTGCAGTAATTACGAAGAAGGAAAACCTTTGGAAGACTAGGTTTGCCTGAAGACTTGAACCCGACAGTTACACCATAAGTTATCATTAATGAATTGGGCATTAATTGCGGATGACCGATATGTACACGGGCGAACAGTACGATATGTTACATATAGCTGTTGGTTGGCTCAGCTAGATTACAAGCTTTGGTGCCAAGTAAGTGTAAAAGTGACGACTATCACAAACTGTATAGTTTCGGAATGGCGCGCGCGTGGCTCTGATAACGTCCGACTCAAGTGACCAGTTGCGAAATCAGGCTTTGGACGAGTAAAATGACTCCGCCAGTTATCTAGAACGAATAAGTGAAAAGAATTTTGCTAACAATGGGTTGTTCAGCTGTAAAATTGTAATGCAGAACTTCATTAATTATGCAAAATTGTAATCTTACGTATACAAAATTAAATGGTCAAAGTTTAAGAAATTCTTTAGATTATCCTTTCTTCTCGCACTATGTAAGTGATTCCAGTATTCTCCGAGATCAAATAATGTGCATCACAAACTGCATAGTTCGGGAATAACATGAATGAGGCTGGATTTCAACTGACTCAAGCAAAAATTAAGAACAGCACTTTTTATATAAATTATTTTAATCTGCATACAGGATGTAAAATATGAATTAAAGTGTTACGTCTTCTGTAATCCACTCGCTTAGTTACGCAACAAAGTGCAATAAAACCGTAAGACATACGGCGCCACACCTATTTTACTCAACATCGCGTGAGGTATTTTGATAAACTACACTGGTATGAATGAATATGATTACAGGCCTACTTACATTTTATCACCACTGATTTCCAGATATTTTGAAAACATTCATACGTTTGCAAATAGATGAAAGTAATTTCTCTGTCCTCGCATCAACACGCAAATATATTATGTTCTACTCCTACTAATTACTGTTCATCCCAAAGACAATATGTCAGTTGTCTAAGGCGGCTGAATCCCCAGCAAGGAAATTTTGTTTAAAAAAATTGTGCTACTCAGGCAATTAAAAGTATTTAAGTTATACTAATTAGTTACATCTTCTCTAAGTTACAATAGAATGCTGGTAATTACACTGACGAAAATGGTCGCCGGACGATTATGGAAAATCCTATGGTGAGCTATCACCGTTGTACTCTCCTCTATGGTCCGCCATAAGAAACCATAAAGATCGCAATAGCCACCTACAGAATAATTTGTCTTCAAAACTATAAAACTTAACCATCCAGATTTCTGTACCCGGCTATAGAAAAATATGTCTAGGAAGCTACAGACTCGCGACAATTCAGTTTCCTTTAGCGAGCTATAAAAAAAATTTATCTCCTTAACGTTAGAGATTCGCGACTATTCAATGTGCTTTAGAGGGCTATATAGTGGTCTATGTACCTAAATCTATAGTCTCGCGAACAGTGAAGTTTCTTTAGCCGACTAAATGGTGTTTTATGTAACCAAAGTTATAGGCCTCCGACCTTCCAGTGTGCTTTAAAGGAGCGATGCAACAATTTTTGTACTTTGCGCAAACACTGCTTAGAACGGATCCCTGACGTTAATGATCTATAAAACACGCGTTCGTTATTCACCCCACGCAGTAGAAGTCCCAGAAAAAAATTAAAGAAAAACGAGCAGCGTTCACCCCCTCAACTCGCAGCCAGGACAAGCGGCCACGCGATCTGGAGCCGATCATATGCCGCCAATGTTGATCATAGCCTCGTGCTGGGGTTGGCAAAGCACAGGGCACGCACTGAGTTCCAGACAATGTTATGGCTCGGCTATTGTCGTCGTTGCAGCGATTGGACACGGGCCACTACCCGAATGCTTCTCGAGCCAGTAATTGTCACGAGCCCAAATCGAGTGCCCACGCAATGCTCGGGTCCAATCTATGAAGCGCATTCGAATATCGTCATACGGGTGTACTGCGATCCCCGCGTTACGTCATCAAATTTTTCAAAGGAGAGATTGAATGAAAATGTTCGCTTTTGGGCTTGAAATTACACCGCAACAAAGGAGTTTCTTGGCTAGTGGCGTTGCGTGCGAGTATCCTTGAGCCCCACTAGTGCCAGTAAGCTGGTGTAAAGTGAAAAACATTCCAATTGAATATCGTTGCACAGCTCCTTTAACTGGCTCAGTCGTGTTTTATATCGCCTGGGCTATAGACCTGCGACCTTCTTAGCAATGCAGAGGTAGGAAAGTGGGAGAGAGTAAGTTATGCGCTCGCTCGGGGCGACAGTTTTCTTTGGACAGCTTAATGTGGCGTGCATCGCCACTGCTGTAGACCCGCGATCACAAAGGTGTCCTTAGCTGCCTATAGACCTGTTGCACCTTTGTCGGTGGCTCTCTCTTCGCATTGCCTTACCTCGATGTTGACATCATCTCAATCATTCGCTTCTTAGCTATACTTTTCCCTTTCTATCTCTTCCAGTGTATTTTTATTGTTTTTACGTTACCCGTTAATTTGTTTTTAAGCTACCCGTTAATTTGTATTTCTTTCTGCGTGCTGCATTTTTTATATTTAATGTTTTTTGTTGTATATTTCTTCGTTCTCGACGCGGGCGTCAACGAACATAAAGCCGCTGCTCACGCCACTACCAAGGTGGGTTTTTCCCTTGTCACTCCAGTCTATCGCGCTATAAACTCGTCTGTTAGACTTAAATAAATACTTGGGAGGGCTGTCCGGAATGCCAGTGCACATGTCTTCAGTGTAGGCAGACCACGGTGGAAGAAATACATTTAGGGGATGACTCTCTGTCTCGCGCGGCGACCACATTATGTTCGGCGCACCGAGCGCGCTTCACTCACACGGGGATAGATGGCGCCCACGTATAGAGAGGCTTATGAAGGCTTGTATAGAGGGCTTGTGAAGGAAATTATGCATTCTTTACTCGGTCCCTGTGTACTGTGTAATGAAATGATGGATTTATGTTGGCGCACTGGCACTGATTGCCTTTTCAACCGTGCGGTTGTTTTTTTTTTATTTTTTTAACGAGAACATTCCGATGATGACTCAACGTGACAAAACTTCCCGGCATAATCTACTGGGCCTTCAATAATTTAGAGTAAACACCTGGGTCGTGCTCGCATGTTTTGTCAAACAACATGTTTGGTAACAGTTCCGTAAATTGTTTACACACATTGCATGGCTTTATATGAGGTCGGGTGATTTTTTCCACCTACTCATGCCTTATTGAAAAAAATAAATTATAATAATGTTACATAGTGGGGCCTAAATAATTCTTTACATGCGCATAAAGGAGTTAGTGTTACAAACGGTTTATACATACAATGTCAACTTGTACTGTGGAACATACAAACCTTGTGAGCAGAAAAAATTCCTATTTATGATGACATAGTGACTGAAACGATGACACAGTATGATGACATACTGACTGACATGATGACACAGTGACTGAAATTCAAACAATAGTAGCGGTTATAAGACATAAATCACTTTTCATCTATACTCTCATAATACGGTGTCACCCCGTCTTACAGGTAAAAAAATACCTGACAAATAGTTTTGCTTTAAAATGTACATAAAAACTGAATTCATACTACCAAAAGAACGCCATCTCCTACATCCTGTGTTTCTCGCCCATGCGCTTAAACTAAGACGAGCGCTGCTTTGCTGATTTCTTTATTTCTTGAGGTTGTTTGTTCCTACTCATCGTAATATGCTTACAGTGTTGTCGCATTCGCATGCAAAAGTAGTAGTGGAGCAACTGGGCAATTGTTTCTTCTTTGTGTTAAGCGCACGGAAACGTTATTGTGCATGTGTCGAGAACACTGTCGACTGTGTCCCAGTTGACAGTCTGGTGGCTTTTATTTTCCACGAAGAACTGTTCCGCTTTCTTCAGTAGCTGGAAAAGGTTCTTGATGGGGTGTAAAGGCCTCCTCTGTTCTTCACGTTTGTCAGTGCTGCTTCAGTAGAAGTGTTCTTGTCGATGCTGAAAGCGGATCGGCATGCAAGGCAGCGTGTAGCTTTTTGTTTATTTTCACGCTAAAAAACGCACTTACATAATATGTAATGCAGTCCACAGCCTTGGTTTCTTGAGCCTTTTCTGTCCAGACATCTTCGCATTCCCAGTCTTCGACAGAAATTAGACTGTCAAGCTTGGTCTTCACTTGGTCAACGAGATAAGGAGACTAGGTAGTAACTTGCGATCGGCCATCGGGATTGCACGACGCCACTGCTCCAGGCGAGCGTCATTCGATGGAGCTTCAAACAAGGACACTCGCTTTGCGCAGTTCCGGTACCCCGAATTGCAGTTGGGAACGAAGCACGTCTTTCCCATCCTTATAGCATAACTTCTTCTTCGGGTTAAGGCTCATCTTCGTGCACGATGGTGGCACCTGTGATCGACACGGCACCAAAGCAAAACATGAGGCCAGCCACTGACACCGCAAAAAAGGCGAGCAAGCTACGCCCCCGACACCGTGGCCGCCGAGGAGAGACCTCATACCCACGGTGCTCACACCTCAGCGCCCTCCGCGGCGGCGCGGAACAACTATACAAGGTGTCACAAAAGAAATTTTACAGGGTTTTTATTTCCTCAAAAATAAACTAGGCATCGCGGAATGCTCATTCTTCACCCAAAGGTAGCCCTAGAGGTCACAACCAGATGGCAAAGTTTCGGCCCGATCCGATAACTTAATAAAAAGTAATAAGTGATTTTCTGAAAATTTCAATGGGAAAATGGAGCCCATTTTCGCCCGTTTTCGGTTTCTGGTGCCATAGAGCCCCATGTATTCGAAAATTCCATCGGCCGCCATTTTCCCATTGAAATTTTCAGAAAATCGCTTATAACTTTTGATTAAGTTATCGGATTGGGCTGAAACTTTGGCATCTGGTTGTGACCTCTAGGGCTACCTTTGGGCGGAGAATGAGCGTTCGGCGACGCCTAGTTTATTTTTGCGGAAAAAAAAAAAACGTGTAAATTTTCTTTTGTGAGACCCTGTACTTCGTTTCACCTTATGTTGTACCGCAGCGAAGGCTAGAAGCGCGAGCTCATAACGTTGGCAGCTACTCTTAAGTCACGAGAGCTTGTGCCGCCGGGATGTGCCCCAGAGCAAGGAGCTCGCGTTTGTAGCCTTTCCTGCGGTACATCATAAGGTGAAACAGATTATAGACCTTTTCTTTAACGGCGCCGCCATCTTGAGAATTGCGGCGCCGACGACGCCGTCTAGCGGCTTAGAAAAAGAAATACCGGCTAGTTCTGGCAGCACAGCTATCTGGGTAGGCAACGGTGTGGGTATGGGGGGAACTTGGCTAGACTTGGCCATGGTGGGCTGCAATGACTTGGTTGGAGCTTGTCCGGTTGGATCCAGCTGGCTACTCCCAGGCCATCACCTTGCCTCCTCGAGAGAACGACGACGAAGACGGTGGGGTGTTTTGATTGAGTTTCCACAGCGAAGTATATATGAGCAGTTTAATGTAGTCTATGCAGGTAAGCTCTCAGCATTTGATAGCTCCATCTTGAGTGGTGGCATGTAGACTTTTTCATACCTTTCACATACCATGGGGCTTGCAGTGATAACCATATTGGACCACCTGCACCGGGAATTAAAATCGGTCCTCTTGTCGTAAACGAAGTGGTCGTGAGCTTAAACGCGACGTTGAGTCTGATACGAATCTCTCGCTATTCAAGCTCGCAATCGACTGACTTCATAAACAAGGATTCTTGGGGAAAATACGAAGCTCGATAAAATTGCAGCCACACTCACGCTGCAGCTTCTTGTGCTCATGGCACACTTTCTGCTATTGTTCTTATGCTTTTTTAAAATTATTTATCCATCCGAAGTCCACGCAGTGGTAGCCAGACAACCGTAGATTTTCGGAAATTGCAGCACGGTAAAAAGGAGCACTCGGAACTAACTCATGCACGACGTCCGTTTTTAAGCCTTTTCGCCCATACCCTTGGCGGTTGCATACCCTGTGTCAGCGGGCAATCCAAAAATGCACCAGGTCGAGGGTACGACAGTTACTGGCTGGTTTGAGGTTATGCGAAAAAGGTCTATACTCCTTGTTCGAGGCCAGCTCCGAACACGATCTGGTCGCTCGCTCCCCGCGGGAATAGCGGCCAGAGTCACCACTTAAAGGGATACTGAACCAAAGAATTTAGTGTCCATAATAAGTGGCGCACGTTCTTTCCAGGAGCCAGCAGCCGCCGGTGTGCGCGAGCACACGCAACGAAAATGACGTCAAAGACCTCCATTCGCGCTTGAGGACAGTGATATGCATGGGCTTCGGGCCAAAGGAGAATAAAGACAGGCTTTTCATCTCTACAGGTGAAAGCTACGTGCTTGTTAGACCAATTAATCGCTTACCTTTTACACCAGACATCACTCTGTAGATGAAAAACTTGTCTTTATTCTCCTTTGGCCCGAAGCCCATACATTTCACTGTCATCTTAACCGCGAATGGAGGCTTTTGACGTCATTTTTGTTGTGTGTGCTCGCGCACACCGGCGGCTGCTGGCTCGTGGAAAGAACGTGCGCCACTTATTATGGACACTAAATTCCTTGGTTCAGTATCCCTTTAAATGTATATCTTCCACCGCGAGGCAGACTCACTGGCAGAGTAACGACATAGCAGTCCTGACGCGAGAGCCGACTGCGCCTCGAGCTGGCCTACCGTGCTCGCTCTTTCGAAATGTGAGCGCGGAACAATAGCCCCCTTTATACTGATAAGGTCTGCCCAGTCGCCAGTTGCCAGCCGATGATGATGATGATGGTTTGCGGCTCTTCCCTTTTTAATCGGGCGGTCCCGTAGAGTTTGGGACCTAGCCAGTGGGGATTCGGTTATCCCCGTTGGTGAACTAGCATCCACCAGTTCTCTAATCTTCGCTTCGTGGCTTCCACCCGCTGACGCCACCCTCCGTTGATTATAGGTTTAGCGTCGACGTTGTTGTTGCCGTTAGTCCCACCCGCAGAGTCTGCCACTGAGCTGGAAGCAGACCCAAAGCCGAGTGCCTCTGCCAGTGCGAGCTCCCGGGTTGCCTGTCCACACTCCGCCGGTTGAACTGGTTGCAGACCGGTGCACGACAGCACAAGGTGTTCAATTGTCTCATCCGCCTGACCACACACACGGCATGCTGCAGATTCCACCGTCTGGTCGAAGCGACGGGGATACACCTGCGTTCGCAGCCCTCCTGCGCGTGACTCAAAGAGGAGCCGGCTGCCCAGACTGTTGTCGTATAGTCTAGTCTCTGCCGAAATTTCGTGCTTATATCGATGGCACATATATAGCGTCGACTTGGACTTCGCCGTTTCTGCCCACCGAGCTGCCTCCTCCTCTCTCACCCTCTTTCGTATCTCTGTTTTCCACTTCCTGTCTGTTGTAATAGTTACAGGGGTTGAAAAGAAGCCGTATTTCTTCTCTAACTGATACAGCCGCTTCCTCCAACCAGTCTGCACTCCCGTGAGATACGTGTAGACGAACAGCTTCTTGGCCCACCGGCCGCGGTCCATGAGACGGAGACGGCTGTCGTAGGTTATCTTACTGGTCGCCTCCCTGGCCTCAAACGACGATCACCCAAGATCTTCCTGGACTGCTTCGGTGGCCACCATTCCGTGACAGCCCAGAGCTTGCCTCCCGACCTCTCGTTGACGACGTTCCATGACTTCCCGCGCTGTGCCAGGGACACAAAGAACCGCGTTGGCGAAGGTTAATCCAGGCACCACAACCGCCTTACATCATCCATCACAACCATCACAACGAGGGTGCCCACAACCATCACAACAGCCATCACAACGAGGGTGCGCCACCTTCCCCATGCATGAGAGAGAACGTAAACGACGTGAACGAAGTTACTAAGCCTCTCTCGTGCGTTCTTGTATTATTGGCGCTATTTTGAGCATTTGACGTAGTCGCTTTGGGTCGCTCGTCCATGGCATTTTTAGCCAAAACGCGGCTAAAGCTATCGCGTGCCAAGATGATTCCTTGAATTGGAGTCCACGCTTCATACGAAGCACAGATGTGCCGGTGACTCGCTTTCGGTTCTCGGCGCAACGCAGTCAAACGCACTCAAACGCAAGTGTCTGAACCGGCCTTAACGGGCTCAGCTCGTCCAAGGCACTTAAAGGGTTAAAGCTCGTTTGAGTGAAGCATCAGCTTCCTGCTGAAGTGTCACTCAAAGCTCGGCATGGTTCAGGCCTTGCTGTCGTCAAAGCTGGATCAGACCATATACTCTTCCACAGCATCTTTCGGTGCTGTCTGAATGATTGACCTCCCGGCTCTCTTGCAGCTCGAGGTAGCGACGAGTACCTCGTGACAGGCACAGTACGTCAATACGAAGCGTGAGCCCTGACACAGTTAGCACCGTCCACACTCCGTAGGGGACTTACTTTGCAGCGATTGTAACCCCGAGGATCCTGGCAGCTGCATTGTGGGGAGCAAGTCGTCTGCTCCTTGCGCAGGAGTTGCGGTGTCGTCAAAACGTCCCCGAGCTCTGATTGGCTTTAATTGAGAGGAAAGTGGGTAGACCTTAAGGCTATATGCCTTGAGGTTTAACAACTATTTTAGAGCGCAGCTCTTAGGCGCACGTTTCCGGGTTGAGCGGCGTCGCCGCCGCTGTTGCCGTTGCCGTCGCCATCGGCGTAACCGCGTGTTGCATTATGGGACGTTTTCCACGATAACGTCACACGTGTGTCACGTGTGACGTCGCGAGGGTAAATTTTTTCCGCTAAATTTGGCAGGAAATTTCCCTCTAAATTTAGCGGGAAACTTTTATCGTCAAATTTAGCGGGAAACTTTCCCCGCTAAATTTAGCGGAAAACTTTTACTCTCGTGACGTCACACGTGATGTCACGTGAATGAACGTCACGTCACGTGAAATTTAGCTGAAAAAATTTTCCGCTAAATTTAGGGGAAAAATTTCCCCGCTACATTTAGCGGGGAAAGGACGTCACGTGACAGCAACACCTATTCTGTTTCCCCACTAAATTTAGCGGAACAATTGTCGTTAAATTTTTCGCTAAATGGGGGGGGGGAGCAGGAGAGGAGGAGGGGAGGATACGGAGGGGGAGGAGGGCCATACCCTTCCCTCAGTACCTTCCACTCCTCCTCCTCAAGAGCTGCGCTTTAATTCAGCATTGTTGAGAAGTGTACACGTCTTTCGTTCTTTTAGATCAGCCAATAAGAGCTCGGTGTTCTGACATCATCATAACCCCTGTGCAAAAAGCAGACGAAATCGCTTTCCGCATTGCTCTTCGCCTGGTCCTTGATCTCAGCAATAAAAGCTTTTAGTGTTCGCTGTTTTACCGCCTGCTCGTCCGTCTGACTTGTAATTCGTGTTGGGTCATACTAACTGTTCCCTGCATTTATTCACTTTTAAAAACTACATATTGTTATGAAAAAAGGTAATTCGAAATCCTTGTTTCTTCAGGCTCCGTCGTCAAGCTCTAATGACGTCCATTCTCTCAAATACCCACTGTTTGCTCGAGCACTCTTTGCGATGGGAGCCTTTGTCTTGCACAACACTTTTTGTGGTGCGAGCGTTCATGTTCCACAACAATATGTTGCTGCTCACCCGCTATGCAATATACGTTCCAAAGTATTGAAATTACGTACGGTGCGGTAGTAGCAGTGCGCAGTAGACAATCATCATCTTTATTATATGGGGAGGTGGCGCCCGTGGCGGTGATTATGCGAAGCAGGCCCAACGGCGCCAAAGCATAGGGAAGCCAGAAATTGGGCAGGCAATTTCAGTACAAAGGAGGCTATGTTGAGACTCTCGAGCACCGTTAGCTTGCTGAAGATGTAATACCCAGGCCAGACGGGCAACTCGAATGCCATTTACAACGAATGACATTTGAACGATCGGCCAATCAGCGCGCGACATTCCGAGCGTGGGGCGTTCCCCGCGCGACAGATCGCGAGCCGATTCGTCGATCACACGAATGTCATTCGTTGTAAATGGCATTCGAGTTGCCCGTGTGGCACGGGTATTAGACGCTACGTTTTCGCCGCGAATCCTTTGCCCTTCGAACGGCTGCGAAGCCGTTCCAGCGCCCGGCGTACCCTACACGGCGTCTTTCAACAACGGTTGGCGCAGCATCGTAACCGCCAGTCTGCGAGCGCCGGCGGTTCATCGTCGGGGGGTTCATGTTCGCGGGGCTTCATAAAATGCTCGCATTAAAATGGCGACGATGAACCTCCGGCGCTCGCAGACTGCACACAGGCACCAGAAAGGTTGCGATGCTGCGCGGGCAGTTGCTGACTGGCGCTGCTGCGTAGGGTACGCCGAGCACTGGAGCTTTTTCGCAGACTTTTGCAGGGGACTCTCAACGACAAAGCGGCGTCCTGCATCATCAGCAAGCTAACGCTGCTCGAGAGCGTTAGCTTGCTGTAAATGAAACGTCAGCCAGATCGAGGTGCAGTCGACTGTCGCGTCGCGATTGCTGCGTTGTTGCTCTTCATACACTAATGACATGTGCAATGACATTCAAAACAGCCCTCTTGAGACTGTACCGTTTCTTAAGCCATGTAATTAGAAATGCCACAACGACGAAAAGATTCACAAAGTTGAAGTTTAAAAATGATATATATATATATATGTATATATGGCGTTTTTTAAGCTTAACAGATTTGTTCAAAAAAAGCCGTGAAAGTTACACCTATGCCGCTTGTGGAGGTGAGTTATACGTCCAGGGGGACATATTATAGGGAGCTAATCGTGACGATCAGTCGGCTAAATAATTAAAATTCGTTAATTAACTTTTTTAATTAATGAAAATAGACATATGGTTCCAATTAGAAACTTGCTCAGTGTCATCGAAAACCACTAGCTCAGTAATTTTCAGAAAGACTTTGAGCGCGTGAGAAGCGTAGTAGTGCACCAAAGTTACCACTCGTGGAGCAGGTACAAAGCTGGCGGTTGCGGTAAGGCGCCCGCGCGATTTTTCCGTCTCTTATCTAGCCCCAGCCTTGTACCTGCTCCCCGTGTTTAACCTTTGCGCAGTGCTACGCTTCTCACGCGCTCAAAGTCTTTCTGAAAATGACTGATTTAGTGGTTTTTGATGACGCTGAGCAAGTTTCTAATTGGAATCATATGACTATTTTCATTAATTAAAAAGTTAATTAACGAAAATTTAATTCATTAGCCGACTGATCGTTACGATTAGCCTCCTATAATATGTCCCCCTGGCCGTATAACTCACCTCCACAAGCGGCATAAGTGGAACTTTCCCGGCTTTTTTTAAACAAATCTGTTAAGCTTAAAAAAACACCCTGTATATATATATATATATAGGAAAGTAAAACGTACCTGGAAGCTTTTCGTGGAGTTTTATTACATATAGGTCGACGTTTCGGCCTGAGCCAGACCTTTTCTCGAGACTGGTACATGAGATGTCAGATTGACGCTCCTTGACTACGTCACGTGGTATTCCAAACATCTGGTTTCTCTCAAGAGTTAACGGTGGGGGAGGGAGGAGGAGGTGGGGGTGGGAGGAGGAGGGGCAGCCACAAGAACAGCAGGCGCCAAACTCTCGCCGGAAATAAAAAAAAAAAAAAAAACACAACAGTTTTCGAGAAAAATGCCTCGAGAGGTGTCCGAGCGGTGTACCAGCCGCCCCCTCTGTCCGTGAAAAAACACACATATACATGTCCCTCTTTCACGTAATGAACTTCAAGACAGGGAAGACGAGGGGTGGTTCTGGACTTCCTCGCCGAAAGATGGAA